>NBJL03000372.1:3117-27884 GCA_002087855.3 Entodinium caudatum | reverse complement strand
GGATTGGGGATTGGGCCCAATCCCCAATCCCCAATCCCCAATCCCCAATCCCCAATCCCCATTTCATAATATCAAATAATTAAAATAATTAATAATTAAATTGACTTTACTTTTTTTTAAAGCTTTAATATAATTAATAATTAATAAATTTAGTAATCAATAATAATTTATTTAACTTCAGTGAAATAAATTAATAATATTCTATTCATCAATCTATAATATAACCTATTTATCTTCTATGCTGTTAAAATGTACCAATTTTATTATACCAATTATTGTTGCTTATTATTATTATTATTAAAATTATACATGAGCTTTGATCCAGTATTCATATTATTATTTCCATTTCCATAATTCATTCCATAATTATTATTATTATTATTCATCATTCCTTGGAACATCATATTATTACCTTGATTATTATTCATATCATTTTGGAATTGAAATGGTATGTAGAAATTATTTCCCATATTAGGATTAAACATAGGAATATTTTGGAATTTATTATTCCGATTCATATTATTATTTCCTTTGCCCATTATGCCCATCATGTTCATGTTATTTTTTCCATTAGCATATCTATTACCTAAATAAATATCATTTTTATTGTTATTATTATTCATCTCATTTAATTCAGGATTCATATTATTAATAGGCGTTTTCTTCTTATTTTTATTTTTTTTTATTTTTCCTGAGTCATTTTTATTAACGACGTATTTAGACAAGCAAGGAAAAGATGAAATTAATTTATTATATAATTTAGGCCCAAAACTATATGAGGTTAAATTCTTCAAAAGAGGTCCTATATAACTTATATATTTATTAGTCAAAGGTTCCTTAGATAAATTCATCACTTTTTGCAAAACGTAGTTTCCATACATATCATATAGCAATTTCTCACAAATATCGGGATTACAATATTTTTGGGTGATTAAGTCCTTCGTTTCTTCATCGCAACAATCCATACATTTTTCGATTATATTCGAACTATATTTTTGTGTTGAGAATTTCATTATATCGCTTAAAAAATTATCAACGAAAACTTTATTTATTTCATAATTGCATAAATTGATGCAATATTGTACCACATAGTTACCATATTGATCATTGAATAAGCCATAACTCTTAGCGGAAATAATTTTTAGGAAATCTAATTTTTGTTGCTCATTAGAATATTCGATACATTTTTGCAAAACACAACAACTGTGTTTTTTAGTTGCTAAATCCGCGGCATTGTCTAATAAGAATTTGATAATGAAATCATTCTTTGGAGCCTGCAACATGTTAACATATTTTATTATTATATGAGAAGCATTTTGATCCACGACGAAGTCTTTTAAATTAGGAGTAAGAAGTAAATTATAATAATTCAATAATTCGTCATTATCAATTATTTTTTCAAAAATTTTTTGGATTACTCTTGTCCCATGCTGATTAAAACAAAAAGAGCGGGAATTCGGAGATATTTTTTTGTAAAGCAATTCCGATATTTGCTCGTAATTTAAATTTTCTATAACTTTTTGCATAAAATAATTTCCGAATTGATCGCAAGAAATTTCCTGAATTTTGTCTTTTATTTTATCGTAAATAACATTAGAGGCTAAAGAAGGATCTTCATCAATCTTTTTTTGGAGTAACCTACACTCTATTTGCTCTTTGCATAAAGTCACACAATTATTTATTAAATTTTCGTCTCTTTTTTTCAAAAGGGCCAAAGGTATATCCCCAGATTTTAAATTGTTCATATTTTGGGATTGGGGATTGTACATTTGATTATTTTGTAATCCTTGTGGGAAATATATATTTGGACTATTACTATTATTATTGTTGTATGAGTTGAGAATTAGTTGCCTGTTAAAGTTATTTTGGTTAATTAAAACTGGGTTTATATTTATAAAATTATTTTGGTTCAAATTTTTATTATTAGTATTTGTGGTATCATTAGTCATACTATTAGTATTAGTTTCAGCAATGTTATTATTACTACTGTTTGCATTTTGGAAATTAGCATAGTTTAAATTAGGACTATTATTCGAACTATGAAGACTATTATTTCCGGAATTTATATTATTAAAATAATTCATATTAAAATACTGGTTATTATTACTATTATTATTATCATTATTTTCATTAATTTCATTGTTAGATAAATTCATATTATTAAATTGATTATTAAATAGCTCCATATTATCTTCAACATTTTGGCAAAAGTAATCTTGTATTATATTACTATGATTGTGATTATTTTTATTCCTATTCCAAAAATTATTTTCATTGTTATCATAAAAAATAGGCTTATTAAAAATATTACCATTTAAATCTTTGTCTGACTGATGAATTCGATCTTTTCTAAAATCATCATCTTCTTGGTCGAAGAAAGATCCACCTTTGAACAAGCTTTTTTGATTTTGATTATTAAGGTTTGGATCAACGAAAGAAGATAAATTTTTTTTGCTTCCATGTCGCGAACTATTCAGATAATCAGATTTAAGCACGAAGTTCTTGCTGCCTCTACTATGAAATGAATTTTCCAAGGAGTCATTTATTTGATTTTCATTTGGAGATTTCTTCTATATTAAAATATTATATATATTAAATATATTATTTACTTTTTGAGGATTGTTCAAGACTTGTAAAACATCATTTTGAATGAATTCTTCACCATGGGATAAAGTTTTCAAAGACGAATTCATGCTTTGATTTTTGAATTCAATGTTTGTTAAATTTTTTGACGAATCTTCTTTGTTTAGAGGATTTTGATTGTTGTTTTCTTCTTTTTCTTTTTCCTTTTTTTCGTTGTCTATATTTAAATAATTAAAAAAATATTTAAATACTTTTCCTGTTAATTTCCATAATATTTTTCAGTTCGGAAAGCCCTTCATCTTTTATCGAGTCTTCAGAAGATGAATCTTTATCTTCGTTTTCTTTATTTACAACGTTTGTTGAAAGAATCATTTTCTTTTTATATATAATTAAATTAATATTTTATTTTATCACTACAATTTTTTCAATAATTATTTTTTATTTTTAATCTTTTTTATTTAATTAATTAATATTCTGGGGATTGGGGATTGGGGATTGGGGATTGGGGATTGGGGATTGGGCCCAATCCCCAATCCCCAATCCCCAATCCCCAATCCCCAATCCCCAAATCCCCATTAAAAATATAAATTTAATAACTTTTTCTTAACCTAATGTTTTTAATTATTTAATTATTTTTTAAGAATTATTTAATTAAGTTGCAAATTGTCTACTAATAGATTCCATTATTTTTTCAAAGTTATTTTTGTCTTCTTCGATATAAATATCATCATGCTCATAATCTTTTAAACTTTCAAAATTTTCCTTTTTTCCAAATCCAAAGAAGTATAATTTATAGTTCCATTCTTTCAAATTTATGCAAATTTCTTTAAGCTTTTGTTTCTCATAAAGACTATCAAAATTTTCTCCATCTGTGAAAAATAAAAGCCTTTTAAGAATGAATTCTTTAGAAGGTTCTTTAAATTCCATTGCTTTCATAAAGGCATTACAATATTTAGTATTGCCTGTCTTTATTTTATTAATATCATTTCTTTTTAATCTCCATTCTTCGTTTTCATTTAATTTTTTATAATTTAATTTATTTATTAATTTCGCATCCTCACCAAAAAATATTATTATAATTTCATCTTCTTTTCTATCTTTCTGTCTTTCTAAAATTGAATTAACTTGATCTATTAAAGTATCATATTTTTTATACATTGAACCTGAAACATCTAAAATCAAAATAGAATAAATCGATTTAATTTTATACCAATCTGTAAATTCTTTATTAGAAAGAGATTTAGGTATAGCAGGTACAAAGAATTCATAATTCTCTTTAAGATAATTATTTTCAATCTTTTCTTCAATTCTTCCTAACCAACAAGCAATTGAAATAACTAAAAGTCCCGTTCCCTCTTCTTTAAATTCATAAAAAGCAGATGTAAAACCTCCATGAACTACAATAGGACCTCTAGTAAATTGTTTTTTTGGGTCTATTTGAGGATCATAAAATAAAATAAAAGCCTTATCTTCTTTATTATCTGTTAAATAAGCAAAAGGAGTAAAAGGTTCAAAATTATCACTATTATCATTTGCTTTAGCATAAGATAAAGTCTTTCCCTCAAAAAATTTTTTCACACCAACTCCCAATGAAAGTCTCCTAGCTTCTTCATTTCCAGGTGATGGTAATAATAAATCATTATTAAATGTTGCTCTTTTAGATTCTTGTTTCTTTAAGTGAATAATTTTATCAATGTCAGGATCTCTAACATAATTTCCTACCATTTGGAAATTAGCGCCTTCTCTTTTAATTTCTTCAAATTTAAGATATTTAGACAAAAGTAAGTTTGCTTCAAGGGTAAATGGTTCATTATCACAAAAGAGCAATAATGCTCCTCCTTTTCTATTAAATTCTCCGACTGTTTCTAAAAATGGAATTAATTCTTTTTTATTATCTTCTTTGGTTATATTCCTCTTTTCTCCTCTTCTGTTTTCCGAAGTACTATCATATATAGTCATTCCTCCTTTTGGAAATTCTCCACTTCCATCGCTACAAAAGATCCAAGCTTCTATATATTTACAATGACCATTTTCATTTATGGTTAATTCATCCATTGCATCTTTATAATTATAAACAATAGTGTATTCTAATCCCTTAGATTTTAGAATATTTCCTGGTCCTTTTTCCCCATTGAATACTTCCTCTGAAATATTTGAGTCTTTATTTGATTCTCCAGTATATAATAATATTATTAATATTCTTGAAGGATTTTTTTTAATTGTTTTAAATATATTATTTTTATATATTTGATTATGAGGATCAAATATATTTGTTGCGACATTTCCTAATTTAAGCATATTATCATCCATTAATACCATATTTAATATATAAATAGATTTACTTCTGATACTTTCCTCCAATCTTTTATCTAAAGGTTTTTCTGAAATATATTTTGACAATTCTTTATGTTCAATATCGGATAATTCTTTAGAAGATATAATTGCAGGAGTAATTGCTTTTAAAGAAGATTCATTTATATAATTGTTGAAGCAAATTAAAAAGCATTCTTTGAGTTTATTAAATGTTTGGGAATAACAGCATTTTTTATATATTTTTTCAATACCATATGGATAAGACCCTACTCCTATAGTAATCAACTCTATTCCAGATGCTTCCAATTTACCTATTAAATCATAAGTTAATTCAAGTTCACATTTATCTGTAATAAAATTATCTGTTATTAGGAAAATTTTTTCTTCTTCTTTTCTTTCAGATAATAATTTATATGCAGTATAAAGGCATGTTCCTGGGCAACAAGATTTATTTATATTTGCTATGATTAAGTTTATTATTTCATTTAATTTATCAGTTTTTTGAAAATCTTCACATTTTGCATTGTAATCTATTATATGCACACCACTATTAGTATTAATTATTATATCTATTAATATTTCCTCATTATTTTCAATTATAGAAGGAACTAATAGCATTATAAGTATTGTTGATATTATATGAGTAGGATTAAAATTAAAAGCAGATTTAGAAATATCTATTATATAAGAAATTATATATTTTTTAACATCATCAGACCCTTTTTTTTCAAATATATTGGCATCAGTAAATCCACTACTTATCCATCTTTTAATACCTCTTATCGAAATTGTCCCACCTGATGAACAAAATACTTTTCCTGAAGCAAAGTTATATTCTAAATAATTGTTGAAAGATTGATAGAGATAATTCTTTTCAAATTTTAAAATTTCTTCTAGAAAGCTTTTGTTTGAATAATCTTTATTTGATAAATCTTCAAGTTCTTCTTTATTTGGGAATTTGCAATTATTTAATTTTTCATATAAATCGGTCGTTTTATTAAATATCTGTTCTTTATTCTGTGCAAAAAAATTTGTTCCTTTATCATTAAGAAGATAATTTTGGAAATCATCGAGAAAACTTTTAATAATATTTATATCAAATTGATCTTTATTTTTATAAGAAATGATCTTTTTATTTAGAATATTATCATTTATCTCTTTATCTGTAATCAATTTTGGTATTAATTCTTCAATTAAATTTTTGAAATTTTTTTCTCCTTCTTTTAAATTATTTTTGTTAATATCATTTGGATCAAATATTTCCTGAGAAACTTGAGTTGAACGACTTTTTTTATCTTTTCTATATTTAACATTTAATAAGTTATTAATATCTTCTTTTAATTCTTTCAAAAAATTTTCTTCGAAATTGGTTTTCAATCCAAAGATGATTATTTTTTGATTTTGGATAACATCCCAGTCTATTAGTTCGTCAACTACTTGTGGAGAAATTAAACTTGAAATCAAAATTTGAACATAATTACCCACAATTTTTTTTTGTGAAAAATTTTGTTTCAATTATACCAAAGCATTTGCCGGAAATGATTGAAATCTTTTTTTGCAATTTAAAGCATCTCTTAGTCTATGTAATTGAGCATTTGAATTATTATCATTTTCGAATTTTTCCGATAAAAGCCAAACATTATTGGTTTCACCAAAAACTGATATCCTTATATTTACTCCAAATAATGTTAGGGATTTATATAATCCTATTGCCAATATTAAAGAAGAAATTCTTTGTTGCTCTGACATTAATTGAGAAATATCTATCGTTAAATCTATGTAACCATTTTCCAAAGTATATATTTTTTCCAAATCAAAATTAATTAATCTTTTCCTGATTATATTTATTATAATATTTTTCATCAAATTTGAGCATTTTACAAAAATATCATTCAAATTTTTCTTTTTTAAATCTGAATCTAAATCACGGTCAGTAATAAAAATGCAATCCTCAATTTCTTTTTCATCTTTTATTGAACCGAATCTATTATGTAGAGATTCTTTATTTGATTCAATATTATCAAGGATATTCTTCATCATTTTTTCTGCAGAAATATTTTTTTCCTTAACTTCTTTTTTTTCTTCTTCTAACTTTTTCATATCATATTTTGCGTTTTTTATTCTAGTGGGTTTTTTTGGAGGCTCCACATTTTTCTCATCTTTATTATTAATTATCATATCATTCTTATTTTCATTGACATTATTATTATCCTCGTTTTCACTTTTTTCTGATTTACTATCTTCATCTGTGTTTAATACATATCCTCTATGTTGATTTGGTCCTTTAGGATCATTAACATCCATCACTCTATTTTCTCCTCCAATATAAGGAGAATTATCGCTCATTGTTGCCTTGAAACTTCTTTTGGATCCATAATTATCCATAAAAGAATTTGAAGCATCTTCATAACTCTTTTGTTCTAAAGGGGATGATATTTTATTTTCATTTATAATTTCTTTTTCATTTATCTGGATTTCATCAAGATCTGCTATAGAGTGATTACTATCTGATGGTAATTTACATTTTTTCACAAAGTTAAATTCAAAATTATCTTCTTTTATTATTTTTGATATATTAAAGCAAGAAAAATTAGAAAGTAAATATTCAAATTCAGCGAAATAATTTTGGATAATTTCTTGAAAATCTGTTTCTTTATATATATTAGATTTTATCAAAAGAGACATAAAGTCATATATTTTTTGAGAATTAGTAATGCAATCTTTTCTTCTTTCTTCTTTAGAAAATATGAACGGAATACTTATTATATATTTCTCAAATCTCTTTAAATAAATTAATAAATTACAACAGTTAATTTCATTATTTGTTATCTTATTAATAATTTCATTTTCCATTTCAGGAGAGCATTCAAAATATTGCTCATTTGTTTCATAATTAAATTCTTCATTTGATTTTTTATTAATTTCATTTTCATAATTATCAAAAATATCTTTTTTATCATTTGGAAATATTGTTCCTTCATAATAAATAAAATCTTCATTATAAATGTCATTTTTATCATTTATTTTTATACTATTTTTAATATATTTTTCGAAATGTTGATCAAGATCAAGAATGTTTTCATTATTTTCTAATTCATCTTTATTTATATCAACAACTTCTTGCTTTATTTCATTTTCTAGTAATTCTCCCGGTGAAACACATAAAGCAACAAAAGAAATGATATATCCTAATTTTTCAAGAAATATTTTAGCATTTTCATTTAAAGATTTATCTGGAATGAAAAATGAATTTATCTCTCTTTTACAATATAACTTTTTATAAATATCATTTAATTCTTTTTTTGTTTCTTCGATATTTTTATCTGAATATAATTTTATCAAAAACTTTATAATATTTCTAAAAGATGTTTGCTCTTTAGTTATTTCAATTTGTGATAATTCATTAATATCAAAATTATCCAAATTTATTTTTATTTTCTCGTTTTCATTAAGTAAAAAATTTATTGCAGAATTAATATAAAGCAGGTCTTTTGATTGGATTTTTTCTAAAAAATTAAAATTATCATTTATTATATTTTTAAACTCTTCCCTTTTTTTTTGAGTGAAAAATGATTCATTTTTCTGTTTCAAAATAATATCTAATTTTTCAGGCTTTGACCTTAAAAATTCTTTACCACAAAATCCATAAGCATCAACGTCTTTATCTATTTGATTATATAAATAGTCTTTTTCTTCATATATTTTATCGATTATTTTATTTTGGAAAATTAAAAAAGCAGAAAAACAATTATTACTAACTTCATATATTGAATTAATATAAACCTTAAATTCCTTATTGATAATATATATTCTAAATTTTTTTGATTCTTTAATATTGTCTATTTCATTTTTAATCTTTCCATCAAATATGCAATATATTTCTTCTTTGTCTTTTACTATTTTTGGATATTCTAAATTTTTTACCTGAATATATTGATTATTGTCATTCAAATATATTTTGGAATTTTCGTTTTCTAAATTAGTATTATAAACTTCCAATTTTAATTTCTTTCCCGGCTCAACACAACCTTTAATATCTCCATTTTTGATATTCATTTTAGTTTTATCATAGGAAATATTAAATTTTTTAGACGGCTTTGTTGTCAAATTATAAAAATAAATGTTCTTTTTGTCTTCTTTTAATATTTTAATATTTCCTAAACAGTTATCTTTTCTAATATAAATTTCTTCATCATCAAATAATATTAATCCAAAATATTTAGGCTTTACATATAATATTTCAAAATTTAAAATATTCTTCGAATTTAAATAAAGAGATAAATTATACTTTACTGCATCATTAATTTCAAAATTATTTATAATATTAATTTTTCCATTTTTTTCATTATCTATACCAATTTTTTCTTTTGATATAGCTCTTAAATGAAATCCGACTTTAGGTCCTTTGTTCATTTCACATCCTGGTAGCTTATATGATATTTCAAAATTTTCTATATGATGATTAATTTTGATTGTATTAACATTATTATTTTTATCAAATTGGTAATTTTCATTATTTAAAGAAAATTTCAATATCAGAGGAATGACATGAATAAATACTTCAATTGAACATTTATTAGATTCCTGAAGACCTTTATCAAATAAAATCAAATCGAAATTTGCTTTTTTAATCCCTTCTCTCTTTTCTAGAATAGTAAATTTGATTTCCAAATCTTCATATTTTTTTAAATTCAACATTCCATAGCTTATATTCGATTTTATTAAATCATTATTTGTTGTTTGAACTAATTTATATTTAATTTGTTCTTTGCAATTATTTTTTATACGCAATTCCCCTATATCATTCGTCATATTATCCATCAAAACATAAATTCCTAAATTAATTCTCATATTTCTATTCAAAAAAAATGGCTTTTCATCTTTTATAAAAATAAAGTTTAAATTTGATTCTAAAAATTTTTTTTTGATTTTATCCACATAATTAGCGATGTTAGAATTATCATTAATATTTTTAATATTTTCTTTAAATTCTTGAATTTCAAAAATGTTGAAATTATAAGCTCTCAAATTTTCAATAATTTCAATTAATTCAATTTTTTTTAATCCTTTTTTAATTTCTTCTTTATTAATAAAATTATCAGCTTTAATTTTATCTGTAATTAAATTAATTATATTTTCAATATTTAATTTTTCATTATTTTTCCTATTAATATTTAATTCATTGATATTTTCAATAATTTTTTGCTTTAATTTTTTGTAGTCATTATAAGTTGTTTTATCAATTATATCTAATTCTTGGATTGTTAGTTCATTTATAATATTTCTTAATTCTTCAAAATCTTTTATATTTTCAATATTATTAATTGTTTGTTCCGCTTTTTCAAGCATTTTTATTTTTTTGTCAAAATCTTCTTTTTTTGGTTTAGTCAAATTAGATATATTAGAAAGATAATTTTGATATTCTTTTGAATTTTCGAAGCGAATTTTGAAATCTATATGCTTTCTATCATAATTTTTTGAGAACTCATTTTCTTCTTTTTTATATTCTTCTTTTATTTTGGCGTCATAATTTGCTTTGTTTGCTTCATATTCTTTATTTTTATCTTTTAAAATCTGAATAGTTTTAGAAGAAGTTTCTTTTATATTATTCTTTAAATTTATTTTCAGATTATTTATTTCATTCTCTTTATTCTGACATTCTTCTTTATATATTTCGTTATAAATAATGCATAAATTATATAATAAATATTGAAATATAGAAAAAATTCTTAAATTATTTATATCAGGAATTTCTTCTTTTGTTACTTTTTCAATAATATATTCTTCATAAAATTTACTAATATTGAAAATGATATTCTCAGATAAATATTTTCCAAATTTTTTATCTAAAATTTTATCAATAGTATTTATAATTATCAACATTGATTCAGAAACGCTATCTCTAAATAAATCAAAACCATATAATTCCATTATTCTATAACCATAATCAAATCTAGTATTTTTATCTTCCATTTTTTTAGATAAATCTTGGATTGAAATTTCTGGAAATGTTTTATATTTTTTTGTTTTACCTGGTTTTTTACTTTCATAACAAGAATATAAAGATTTAACATCTACTTTTTTCCCATCATATATTTTTTTGTTCTCTTGATAAAAAAGATTATGCATTTTCTTTATTATTAATTTATTTGGATTTTTCCAAGAATCATTTTTAAGTTCTGCAAATGATTTTTTCAACCAAGTAAATTTTTTTTCCCAATCTTGACTTTCTAAAATGCTGATTAAATTTTTCATACCTTTTTCAAAATTTTTTACCTCGTTTAATCCGTTATTTTTAAAATCATCAATTTCTTTATAATCATCAAGTTCAATTGATTGAATATCTTCAAATTTTGCTTTTAAGCGAAGTTTAATATTACCATTATTTTTCAGATAAATGTAATGCTCTATATCTTCTATATTAAGTTTTGGTATATATAAATATTCATTATCTTTAAATTTAGAACTAAGATCTTTTATTTCATCTTCAAATTCAATAACCGACATAATATATTTTATTAAATCATTTGCAATTATATCTTCATTATTTAAATTATTTATGACCATATTATTTATCAGAATATAATTTGCGGTTTTTTCATAAAATTTTATTTTTCCTTCTTTTTTATTGCATTCAGGGAAACTGTCTAAATCTTTTCCATCACTTTCTAAGTCATTAGATACAATTATATTAAAATTATCACTTAAATTTTTGTTGTCGTTTTTCCTCATTTTTTCTATAATATTACATAATTTATAATATCTATGTAATATTTTTGCATTATTAGATGGAGATTTATTTAAATTATCACTTAAAATTTTGCTTTTATTTATATAATTTTCTTCTTCTTTATTCTCTTTTATTTGTGTTTTTAGACTTTCTATATTTTTTTTTAATTCCTCAATCTTTGAATAAAATTCTTTTTCAAAGTTTTCATCTTCAATATGCTTCGATATTAATGATTCGATCTGTTGTTTTTTATCTCTTATTCTATAATCATATTCAGAAAATTCTTTGAATGAATTCCAAACATCCTTAAATTCTCTTTCATATCTTTCTTTTTTCTTGCTTTTCATTATTTCTATATTTTTCAATTTAATTACTTTTATTTTATCTTCTATACTTTTTTCAATTTTATCCCAATAATCTTTGGCATTTTTATTGATAAAAAAATTTTTTAAATCATTAACCACAAATAAAAATTTATTTATATTTGTCTCTATATCTTGATTTTTAAATAGCTCGATACCATCTTTTAAAAAGACTCCATTTTTCTCATTTATTTCACTTATTCCTTCAAAAAATTTAAATCCTAAAATTATTTTATCTTTTAATATTTTCCAATCATCTCTTTGATTATTTTCTAAAATATAAGCAATTCCTTCTATAAAATAAAAAATTTCAAGAGGAATAATTTCTTTAATATCGTCTTTTTTGAATTTTCTTTCCTTAATAATATAAAAATGATAATACCAATAAATTTTAATAATATCTTCCTCACTTTTCTTTTGCTCATAATATTCCGATAAATAATAATATCCATTTTTGAAATAAAAATTTTTATCTACATGATTAATTTGTATTTTATTATGCTCCTCGTTATTTATTCCTAAAAATTTTTTCCATTCTTTATATTTATTGTTTATCTCTTTTAAATCCATTATTTTATTGAAAACAATGATTTTTATAGTATCGTTTTCTTGATTGATTTTGATATCCTTTCCACAAGAAATTAAATTATTAAAAAATTTATTTATATAATTATTTTCTTTAGAAATATTAACTTCATAATTACTAAAAATAGCCTTCAATCTGTCATTTTGAAGCATCCCAAAATAGCAATTAATTATTTTAGAATCATTTTTTTCATATAAATTATAAAAATAATTATAAAAAAGGATTATTACACTTTTATCTAAATTCAAAAAATTAGTTGAATCAGGGAATATTGCTCTAAAACCTTCTATCATGCATTTAAAATAAAAAATTTTTTCTCTTTTTAAATTATATTTATTTGAATTTGTAAAAGAATCTTCAATTTTATCGTTAAAAAATTCGTTTTTATTCCATATATCTTTTAATATTTCTATAATATCTTTTAAATATTTCAAAAAATAAAAAGCTGAAAAAATTTTGGAATATTTTCCTGAAAAATTTTTTAAAATCTCCAAAACTTCATTTATTTCCTTATAATATATTTCGATTTCTCCAAAAGAAAAAGAGTTTAAGTTTTTGATAAATTCATCTTCTATTTTATCTTTTTTATAATTTTCAATGAGTGAATCTTCATGAATATTCCAATTAATTAAATTGTCAGATAAATTTGTTTCTATATTAATCTTAGCTTTTATTTCTTCATTTAATTTTTTTGTTACTTCTTTATAATTTTTTCTTTCTTCGTTGTAAAACTTTTTTGCATATAACGATAAAATATCAATTTCTACTTTAGATAAATAAAATTCATGAGTTCTTTTAATATTAGGAATTAAATTTAATTCAATTTCATTATTTATTTTTAAATTATTTATAAATGAATTTATAATTTTTTCTTTTATATCATTTTTAATTCCTGAAAATATTGAATATTTTAAATATTTTGATATTTTTTTCCCATTAATTTCATTACTATTCTGAATTAATTTACAAAAAAATACTAAATTCATGCATGATAATTTATAATTTCTTAGAATATAATTTCCTATTTCTTCTTTAGCTTTTGTATTAGCAAATGAATTCGCAATTATTTTTGATAATTTAATTATATTTTCTTCATCTAATCCTGAATAAATTATAGAATTTGATATTAATATTGCATAATCTTCCGGTTTTTCGAATTGTTCTAAACTAATATGAAAACACCTTGATTTAACGGCAGAAGAAATAATTTTTTCATTAGAAGAGGTTATAAAAATTCTAAAATTTGGATTTATAGCCGCAATATTTTTATTGGTTTTTTCGTCCACTTTTATCTTCGAATTTTTTTTGAAAATTTTACTTTCTTCACTTTCGTATATTGTCAAGGAAGGCTCTTCTTCAAGTAAAGACATTAATCTTTCAATTTCTGCCTTTGCAAATTGAATATCATCTAATAAAACCCATTCTCCTTTTTCCATTGCATCAACCAAAATTGAATTAATAAAATCAAAATTAATATTATTTAAAATTGATATTTCATTTAATTCTCCTATTATATTTTCTATATTTATATGTCCATCTTTTTCAAAAAATTTTTCATTTTTCAAATTTATTAGTATTTTTAATAATTCAGTAAAATCCATGGAATTATTGCAAACAATATATTTAGTAATTTCTTTGAATTCAATTTTAATTAAAAAATCCTGAACTTCTTTTAATTTTTCTTGAAGTTGAGATATATCTTTTTTAGTCAATTTAAATTTTCCAATTAAATCCGAAGCATTTGTTTCTTTGGTAAATTGTATAGTTCTTAATTTAATTCCCATTAGATTCGCTAATTTTTCTATGAGAAAAGTTTTGCCTGAATTAATATCACCAGTTAATAAAATTGCATTTTGTGCTTTTATTCCTACTAAGATTTTCAAAAGAGCTTCTCTTTGTGAAGAAGTGAATAAAGTTTTAATTTCATTTCTATATATTTTATTAGGAGGAAATGGTAATGTTATAAAATTATCAGTTTTTCCAAAGAATAAATGATCTTTATATAGTCTTAGTTCCCAATCTTTTACCAATATTTTTTTTTCTGGATATAATATCATATCCAATAATTCATCAAGTCCTATATTTTTTATATTATTAAAATATTTTTGCATTTTCATTATATCTCTAAAAGTATTATTTTTATTTTCATTAGAATATAAATTATATTTTGATATTAGATACTTTATATCTTTTTCTTTTAGTATTGATAATTTATCTTTTATCAATATTTTAACTTCATCTTGAGAATAATTTTCCAAATGAAAGGAATGGCTTAAATTTAAAAATGAATCGGAAAGTGATGTTCTTGAATTTGACATTGTTGAGCCATTCATTGCTATTGTTATAGCTATATTTCCTATATTTGAATATTCTGTCCCATCTGGTCCTGTATATTTTTTATTTTCATAATTTTTTATAGCTCCTAAATATGAATATGAATCCTCTCTGAGTTCATCCTTTGATAAATTCATTTCATCTAATAAAAGCCCTTGCTCAAAATAATTATTATTACTTCGACTATTATTTAATATTTTTAATAAACTTCGAGGTAAATTCTTTGTCACAATTTTTTCCTTTTCTAATTTTGGAACAACCATTAAAAATATATCTTCTTTTTTTGTAGAAGGAGAAAAATTGATTCTTTCGTAATTTATATCTAAAAATTCATACATCCTTTCAGTTATAGCAGTTTTTCCTCTACCTGGCGGCCCTTCTAAAATTAATATAGTTTTAGAAGCTAAAGAGGTTAATAATGCATCTGCTATATCTATAGAAGATCTTGTCCAAATAATTTTTCCATCTAAACAATCCTTTTTAGCATTTTTTACTTGAATTGAAATGATTTCACTATATATTGATTTAACATATTTTTTTGAATTATCTTTATCTTCTATAATTTCAAAAGGAAACTCCAATTTATCATCATTATTTTCTTCAGTTATTAATTTAAATAATTTTTCAGGTAAAAAACCCTCCTTAAGATAATTCTTAACTTTCTTTTTTCTTTCTTCTGAATTTAATTTATCAAAAAGAGCTCTCAAAGCAGCTATTCCAACAATAGATTTATAATAATTTATCTGAGAATCGGGGAATTTTTTATAAACATATTTATTATTTTTAAAAGTCTCTAAAATATTTTTTGCAGATTTACAAAATCTAATAAAGCTAAGAAATTCAATATTTTCTTTATAATTAATTCTAAAATCAGCAATATGTTTTTTTAATTCAGGAATTTTAGATAAATTATTATTTAGAATTTTTTCATAATTATCAGAAAGTTCTAAATTCATAGTTAAATATTTTTTGTCTTTATAGCCAGGACAATGTATTATTGTGCATCTTGATTTAAATGCTTCTGATAATGATCTTCTGTGAATATTTCTTGAAGTTAATATAATTTTAAAATTAGGATTATTAGGCAAAGTTAATTTATTTTTATTATCATAAATTTTTTCAAAAATTTCCGGATTATTATAAATTCCTTGATTATCTTCCGTTAATGCGAGATATTTTGGATTTTCTAAAATGGAATTTAATCTTTCAATGACTGAAGGTTGAGGATTTTCTATTCCTTTTAATATTAAAATTTTTCCAAAAATAAAACTAAAAGGTACGATTCCTAAATTGAAAGATGTAATAGTTTTTAAATTACTATCAGTATTATTTTTTAAACTTTCTCTTAAAAAATAATCATAACACTCTTTAATATATTTCATACACAGTTTCTCATTAATATTTATATCTTTTTTTTCCCCTAAATTTTTGTCAAAATTTTTATCATCTAAATCAAAAACACCAAAATATTCTTGAAAATTTTCTTTCATTTTTATTAATAAATTTCCTATTTTTTCATCATTATCTAAAGAAGAAGCTCCGATCAAATTTTGAACTTCTGTATTTTTTGTTATAAAATATGTCTGAGAATTATTATATTTGTCTATAGATTTTAACCAATCTTTAATTATTGTTTCCTTATAACTAGTTGGACCAATTAATAATAGATTCTCATCCGAAGGATTGGAACTAAATTCATTGCAAGACATTCTAATCCAAAAGAGTGATTGTAAAGCGGCTTGAGGATAATTACTGCAATCAAAATTAATATTAAGCTCAATATCCCCTTTTTTAATATATTTATTAATACCTTTATTAACCATAATTACTTCTGATTTAACAAAACTTTTTAATTTATCTAAATTACCATATTCCATTATTTCATTAATTTTTTCTAAGAATAATAATATAAGTTCTTCACTGATATTAAATTGAGGTAAAATATATCCTATAATAATATAAACGAATTCTATTGTTGTTTTAAATCGAGTAAGTCTATATAATAAGCATTTAATCTGTCTTATGGAAAAACTGACTTGTGTAACTTCTTTTAAAGCTTCAAAAATTTTTATTAATTGCTCAACTGATATTTTATGATTATTTTTTTCATCATTATTTATCCTTCTAATTTGATCAAAGTCCATTTTGTTAATTATTTTTGTTATAATATTTTTATCATAAGAAAAATGCTCAACTTTCATTAGGTTCATTTCATCCAAGATAAAACTAGGTATTTCTTTTCTTCCTTTTTCTTTAGAAAAATTACCTGTTGCAATTATAAAAAATCCTGGATTTATTTTAATTTTTTCAGGAACATATTTCAAAGTTATTTCGTCATTCACTTTTGCTTTAAATATGGGTAATAGATTTGCAAAAATACTTTCATTGCATAAATTAAATTCATCTAATAAAATTGGCTCACCTTTTTCCATTGCTATTAATAAAGGCCCTTTAACAAATTCGAATTGAGATTCTTTAAAAGAATAAGTCCCAACTAAGGATTCTAAAGTTAAATCGCTATTGCAATTAATAGAAATAATAGGATCCCTTGAATTAAATGATCTTTTAGCACCATAAAATCTCCCTGCACATGATTTTCCTGAACCAGGATATCCTTGCAAAAAAATAGAAGTATGCGAAAGGTCGCTTAAAATTATTCCTAATATCATTTTTAATGCATCATTTAATTTAATTTCTTTTTCATCATAGAAAAAGAAATCTGTTTCTTTTTGGGCTCCTTCATAATCACGGAAAATTTTTTTGAAATTTTTTTCTATTTCAATTTTATTTTTCCTTAAAAGATTTTCCATTTTTTCTATATTTATTTTTTTTCCGAATAATTCAAGTAAATCATAGCAATCTTCTAACGGAATTTTGCAATTCAATTTTTGATAAATTAAGCACAATTTTTCAATTAATTTAATCATGTCTTTAATATTATAATCTATTTTTTTAGATTTTAATAAATTAATCAAATTTTTTTTAGTATTTTGGTCTATTTCTGCAATTTCATGAAAATTATTTTCATCAAAATTATTATTATTTTTATTTTGATTCTTGATGTTCAAATTTAAATTATCTATTGTTTTATCTACTACATTCAGGTCTTCAAGATTATTTTCATTAATTTTTATTTCATCAAGATAAATAACAACGAATCTATTCATTAAAGCCTTTGAAATATTTTTTATATGCCCTTCTTTTATATTAGCTATTATAACAAAATGCGAATCTTTTTTAACTTTTAAATTATTTCCTTTATGTTGAAATATTTTAAAATTTAGTTCATTATATTTTACATTAGTTTCTAAAATAGAGTTCAAGCTTTCTAATATTTGACTTTTAGCATAACCAATATCATCTAAAATGACAGGAATTCTTTTCTCTAAAGATTTATATATTGCACCTTTATTCCAATTGATAAAAGAAGAAAATTTATATTTATCGTTCTTATTTTGTTCTTGATTTCCTTTAATTTTTGGCTGATAATATCCAATCAAATCCTCATCTGAGATTTCGCTATTAAATGATAAAAATTCCGAATCACTTCCATAATATAAAGAAGCTATTATTTTTGATATTGTCGTCAATCCACTTCCCTTTTTTCCAACTAAAAGAGGATGAAAGCCTGCTTCGCAAGCAATAAGACCTAAATATGCAGCTCTCAAATAAGAATTATCTTCAAATTGAATATTTTTATCGAATATTTTTTTTTCAAATTTTTTTAATATCAAATCCTTTTTATTTTGTTTAAATTCTAAATCTCCAAAATTCTTAATAAGTGCTTCGTATTTATTTTTTTCTTCTTTTGGAAATCTGGCAACGTAAGAAATTTCTGCTGCTATTCTCGGATTTATATTACTCTTATCAAAATAAATGCAATTTTTTAAATTTCTTAGAGTTACAATAGGGTCTATTATATTCTGTTTTTCACTGCTCATTTTTTTGTGCAGATTTATAAAAGAAGTTTGGATATTTTCCAAATTTTTATATTTATTACATTTGGCTAATTGCTGAATAAATATATTTTCCGATTCTTTTTCTTTTATTTCATCGAAATGAAGTATATAAAATTTTGTAATTATATGAGATGGTAATATATTTCTCTACTTTTCATTAAATCCTTTAGCTTCTCCATTCATTGTTAATATAACATTATAGTTATCATTTTTATAATAAGTCTGGTTATTTATTATTAATTCACTTTTAGAAAGCGTTCCTATTATACAAGATAAAATCTCGGGCTTAGCTAAATCACATTCATCTAATATAATTGTTTTACCTTCTATATAGGCTTCAAGAATAATACCAGGAAAATATTTTATTAAATTATTGTCATCTATAAATTCTTTTCCTAATAAATCTTCTTGAGTGATCGATTCAGATAAAACTTCTGATTCATATTTTTTATTGTTTATTTCTAAAACAAATCTTGATAAATAACTTTTTCCTGCTGAGGTAAATCCTTGAATTATTATAGGTATATTAGCGCTTATTAGGGTATCCAATTGATTTATTTTTTCCAATGTTCCAAGAGTGAGAATATATTCATCAGTTTTCATTTTCCCAAAATCAAAAATTTTTTTGAATAAATCAAAAGGTAAATTAAAAACTTCTATTCGCTCTTTACCTAAATTTATTATTTTTTCTAAATGTTCAAAAGTTAGAATAAAATCATCAGTAATATTTATTCCTAGAACTTTTTGTAAATCTTCCTTTGAAAAGTCTTCTTTTGCTAAATTATTTTTTATTATTTCAATAAAATTTTCATTATCAAGATTTTTCTTTTCGATGCTTTTTGGTATATTCTTATCACAGCATAATAAACTTTGTCTATTAATTAAATTAGTATTAATATAATTTATATTTTCATTTTTAAATTCTTTTTTTTCATATAATTTAAGAATCAATTTTGGAGCAAGTGTTGAAAATGTATCATCATAAGAATATTTTCCTTTATTTTTTTCTAAATAATTTGAGGCTTTATTTATATCGATATCTCTATCTTTTAATAAAATTATTAATTGATCTGTTAATCTATGTTCCATTCCCATTTCCATTATGCTATCGATAATAGTTTCATAATTTAAAGAATCAGTGGCATTTTTAATAGATATTAAGTCACATTTAAAAAAATCAAATTCATATAATTTTTTTAAATAAAGAAATAAATCTTTTTTATTAGAAAATTTGGGCTCATTAAATATATTAAAAATATTATTTTTATCCAGGATTTCATATATTTCAAATTTTTTTTTATTTACATCATAAGACATATTTTTTTTATCAGTAATTTCTAATTTATTTTTATCTAATTCTTCAATAGTTATTACTCTTTTATTATCAGAATTTCTTATTCCAAAATTTATTTTGTTTGGCTTATCTTTAATAAAAATTGGACATATTGAAAAATAAATATCTTCTTTAAAATTAATAAATTTATAAACATTATGACTTTCATTTGATAAATCAAAAATTTCCAGATTAGGAATAGAAGATTTTAGTTCTATATGGATATAATTTTGAATTTCTTCATCTTTAAAAAAGTATATTCCTTCCTTTTTTTCTTTTTTAATATTAGAAATTTGATTTTTCGAAGTGTTTTCTTTATTTGCCTCCTTTTTTTTATTTTCTGATTTTTTATCGTTAACATCATTAGGTTTTTTGTTTAACGAAATCCTAATTTCTTTTTCTTGAATTTTGATTTCTTTTTCCTTTTCTATATTTTTTTTCATTTCTTCCTTTTTTTCCTCTTCTTTTATTTGAGAAATTTTAATATCTTTTTCATTTAAATTAAGTTTCTTCATATATATGCAAGGTATTGTTCCATCAGGGCTCAAGTTAATTATATTTTCTATCAATAATTCATTACTAGGAATACACTTTCCGTTTTTATCTAAAAAGGCAAAATCATTTTCATTATATGGCATAGGGAGTTTAAATTTTAAATCCGATAATTTCTCTTTTAAACTCCAAGAAAACTTTTTAGTTTCTCCTTGCTCTCTAATAAAATCGATATTATCCACAAAAATCAAAAAATAATATTGTTTAATGGTTATTTTAATTTCTTTTTCATTTTGGTCTTTGAAATCTTCTAATGGAAAATATTCTTCATCTTCTTTTGAAATTATGCTTTCATCTGTTTCAAGGAATATATCTTCGTCATTAATTTTTAATTCATTTCTTAAATCTTTTAAGGTTTTAGATTTTTCCATTATTTTGGTTTTTTTCTTTCCTGATGGATAGAAAGTAATTTTAATTTTATCCATTTTCTTCATTTTTATATATAAAAATAATTTTAATTATGGATATTAAATATTTTAATCAAAGATAAAAATTTTTTAAATTTTTAAAAATAATTAATGGTTCTTTTTGGGGATTGGGGATTGGGGATTGGGGATTGGGCCCAATCCCCAATCCCCAATCCCCAATCCCCAATCCCCAATCCCCACTTGTTTATCTTCTATTTGCATTTAATTTCTAAATAAATTAATTTTATTGAATATTAATAAAATTATATATGAAAAGAATGGCTTAAATTTAAAAATGAATCTGAAAGTGACGTTCTTGAATTTGACATTGTTGAACCATTCATAGTTATTGTTACTGCTATATTTCCTATATTTGAATATTCCGTCCCATCTGGACCTGTATATTTTTTAGTATCATTATTTTTTATGGCTCCTAAATATGAATATAAATCTTCTCTGAGTTCATCCTTAGATAAATTCATTTCATCTAATAAAAGCCCTTGTTCAAAATAATTAAAATTACTTTTACTATTTTTTAAAATTTTTAATAAACTTCTAGGTAAATTCTTTGTTACAATTTTTTCTTTATCTAACCTTGGAACAACCATTAAAAATATTTCTTCTTTTTTTGTAGAAGGAGAAAAATTAATTCTTTCATAATTTATACCTAAAAATTCGTACATCCTTTCAGTTATAGCAGTTTTTCCTCTACCCGGTGGTCCCTCTAATATTAATATAGTTTTGGAAGCTAAAGAAGTTAATAAAGCATCTGCTATATCTATAGAAGACCTTGTCCAAATAATTTTTCCATCTAAGCATTCCTTTCTTACATTTTTTACTTGTATTGAAATTTCATTACTATATATTGATCTAACGTATGTTTTCTTATTAATCTTATCTTCTATTATTTCAAAAGGAAACTCCAAATTATCGTTATTATTTTCTTCTGTTAGTAATTTAAATAATTTTTCAGGCAAAAAACCTTTTTGAAGATATTTCTTTATTTTCATTTTTCTTTCTTCTGAATTTAATTTATCAAAAAGAGCTCTCAAAGCGGCTATTCCAACAATATATTTATAATCTATCTGAGAATCTTTACTTACATATACATATTTATTATTTTTACAAGTCTCTAAAATATTTTTTGCCGATTTACAAAATCTAATAAAACTAAGGAATTCGATATTTTCTTTATAATTAATTCTAAAATCAGAAATATGTTTTTTTAATTCAGGAAAATTAGATAAATTATTGTTGAGAATTTTTTCATAATTATCAGTAAGTTTTAATTCAAGGGTTAAATATTTTTTGTCTTTATATCCAGGACAATGTATTATTGTGCATCTTGATTTAAATGCTTCTGATAATGATCTTCTGTGTATATTTCTTGAAGTTAATATAATTTTAAAATTAGGATTATTAGGCAAAGTTAATTTATTTTTATTATCATAAATTTTTTCAAAAATTTTTTGATTATTATAAATTCCTTGATTATCTTCCGTTAATGCGAGATATTTTGGATTTTCTAAAATGGAATTTAATCTTTCAATGACTGAAGGTTGAGGATTTTCTATTCCTTTTAATATTAAAATTTTTCCAAAAATAAAACTAAAAGGTACGATTCCTAAATTAAAAGATGTAATAGTTTTTAAATTACTANGGATTGGGGATTGGGCCCAATCCCCAATCCCCAATCCCCAATCCCCAATCCCCAATCCCCAATCCCCATTTATTTTAATAATTTATTTCATAATATTTTGATTTTTTATTAAATATTTTAACTCTAATTTAACTAATAATTTAATAATTTGTTCCTTTTTTTTCTAATAATTTTTATTTTTTCTTAAAAACGAATTTATACTCTCTAATTAAATTTCCCATAACACCAATGACAGCATTTCTAGTTATTTGGACAATATGGAATCCATTGTGTAATGGATGTTTGACAAAAGATTTGGGAAAAACTGTTAAAGATCCTCCTAAGAAATTATACCAGAATTCTCCAGTAGTTATATCAAATATTGATATATATAAATCATCACTGGCCATAACAATTCTATGCCTATCAGATTCAATGCAAGTTATATTATCAACCTTTTTTAAATCATGAGCTATCTGCACAGTCTTTATTTGCTTTAAACTTGATAAATTGGTTTTATAAATCTTCTTATTATTTATTAAATAATAAAATTCTTGTTTTAATGGAAGGCCTGAATATAGTAAATTAAATTGTTTTATTGGATCAGTATTATCTGAATATAAAATGCTTTCTCCTAATGGGACCATGTTTTCTGAAGAATATATTTTTGTCGATAAGAAGTTACTGTTATTCAATCCAATAAAGGCAACTTTATCTTCTGAGATTTTTAAAATGTCAAAAATGTATTCAAGGTCAACGTGAAGACTTTTATATAATTTGGTTTCCTGATCAATAAAAAATGCATTTGGTAAAAGCTTTTTACAAGTATAATTTCTAATTAATTGCTTTCTCACAGGTTCATAATTGATAAATAAAATTATCTTGTTTCCACAAACAACCAAACCTTTGACATGATTTTTATCTAAGAAAGTAGTTTCATTATTTCCTCCCGCAATTACTGGAATTAAAGGATGTATAACATTTAAATGGAGAGGTTGTGCTTGCGCTTGTTGAACAGTTTCATCCTTCCTAATAAAATCTGATTGAATAATATCATATCCAAAATTATAAATTTCAGAAGTTAATGTTTTCAAATTAAAAGAATAAGCCATCAAATTCTCGTAAGGGCCTCTCAAATCAGCTGACATAAAAATTTTATCGCTTGCCTTATCATAATAAATCTGCTCTATTTTATCATCCTTATCAATACTAAATTCACATTTTAATTCAAACCTTTTTGAATTTTTATCAAATTTCGGACTTTTGAATAAATTAACATTGTAAACATAAAATTTATTTTTCTCAGTCCAAATAATAATATTCTCATCAACATTAAATTTTTTAATTCCTATAATTTTACTATCTGCTTTCATAATTAAATCTTTCACCATAATTTTTTCATCTTCATCATCTTCATCCACTTCCAAATTCCAAGTAAAGACATTTCCAGAATCATCACCGCTTACAATAGTCGAATCGAAATTGTAATTATTTTCCAAAGCGCACATAGCCTCAATCGGAGAAGGATGCCCTCTATAAGGATTCATTTTATATTTGCATGGTCTTCCACTTTTTTCTGCAATTTTATATTTACGAAGAAATTCATATATTTCTTTCCAAGTTTCTCCTCTATTTTCGTCCTCTGGGAGAAACATCTGGTTTTTTTTGGCCAATTGCTCCATGAGAAAGTCTTTCTGCATTGCCTCATAAAATTTTTTGGATGCTCTTGAGGCTGCACACATATCTTTTTCTGGTAAAAATTGATATATGATGGAAATTAAATTTGTAGGTAGGTCACTTAATTGTATTTTTTCTTCTTCCTCATCTGACATTGTTAATTATTATATATATTTATTTTTTATTAGGAATTTTGTATTTATTTTATTTAATTCTATAAATATGAATATGAATGTTAAAAACTTTTATTTGGGGATTGGGGATTGGGGATTGGGGATTGGGGATTGGGGAT
>NBJL03000368.1:5092-15137 GCA_002087855.3 Entodinium caudatum | reverse complement strand
TAACTATTTTTTAATTAATTTATTACCATTTTATTAAATATTATTAATTATTTAATATTAATAATCCAAGTCTTTTTCAGTCGTCCTTTTTTTTGATTTCTTACTTTTTTTGATTGATTTTTGTTTTTCTTCTTTTTTTTCTTGATCTGCTCTTTCTCCCCCAAGCTTTTCATAAAAATCAACCGATTGACGTATACTTATATTAATAAGGTCTAATTCATCCATTTCTTTTTTGAAAATTACTTCATTTTCTTCTGCAATTATTTTTTCATTCCATAATTCTTTTTTTTCTCTTAATAATAGGAAAATATTCCAATTAATATTTTTAAATCTATCGCCTACTAAAAATCTTGAAATAAATTTTCTTACAGCATTGCCTAAATCTTTTTCTTTTATTAAAAGATTATTTTTGGAAGAAAAATGTTTCTTTAATTTTAGTAATTGTTCTTCACTTAAATTAACATTTATATTTTTGGAAACATTTTTTAATATTTTATCATAGTTGTAAAATTCTATATATTCATAGCAATCGATTAATTGATTTAATTTAATATTAAATTGATTTTCTTTAAAAATTTTAATAATTTCTTCATCAATTTTTATGATATTCTTAGGTAAAGAATTTATTTCTTCAATTAATGTTTCACTTCCATCTATATTTCTTTTCTGAACGAAATATAAAAATAGTGATTGTAAATTAAATAAAAGCAACTTATAATCAATTCTTTTTAATATATTAGATAAAATATTTTTTTCTTCATGTGTTAAATTTAATATTTCTTTAATTTTTTCTTTAAAATCTAAAATAATGCATTCATTTTGATTAAAGCCTTCAAAAGCATAAATTATAAAATCCTGGTTTTGTTCATTTGAAAATAGTCTTTTAGATGGAAGTAATATTTTTGCAAGCTCAATTTCAATAGAATCGAAATCAAATTTATTTTCCTTATAATTTAAATAATTAATTGCTCCATTTTTTTTGAAACAGTTTCTATAAGAAAAATCATAAATTAAATCATAGAATTGTTTATGATATTTATTTTCAGGCCCACTAATTTCAGAAATATCTGAAAAAACAACTTCATTTGGTGTGGCTCTTTGAACTATAATTTCCTTTTTTATTTGACTTGAATAAGAAAATAAATATTCATTATTTTCATTAATTTCTATTAAAGGCTTTAAAAAATTATTTTGAATGGTAATAAAATCTTTATATGCTGTGGCAATGTATTTACCATAATTATCTTCTAAATTATCATTTAAACAAAAAGCTAAGCAATCATTTTCTGTTATATTTTTTTCAGGTAATTTCCCATGACAATCATAATTAGATAAAGTTTCATATATATTATCCCAACCTTTTTTAAATTCTTCAAATAATTTTTTCATTATATTATCTTTTTCAAGTTCATCTCGAATTATTTTTGTTTTAGCTTCTTCTCTAGTAATTTTATTAGAATATTTTTCTAAGCAATAATTAATAAATGGATTGATTTTATTTAAATTTTGTAATAGTCTATATGATTCATCTTTACAAGCTTTCAAATAATTAGTCAAAACTGGATATTTAACTAGTTTATTTGAAAATGCATCAAATGTTTCAGAGAATAACTCAAGATTGGGGTAAGTTGCAGCATAAAAATAATTAATTAAAGGAAAATCTGATTGAGATAAATTATTTACATTTGAAGTTTCTTCTAAAATCGATTTTATTGAATTATCATCCATTTCTAGAATATCTTGGTTATTCTTTATATAAATATTATAATAATTTTGGTAATTTATAATTGATTTTTCAACGATTTGATCACATAATACTTCAAAATTTTCTCTTTCAGAATTATTATTCATTATCATTTTACTTTTTATAATTATTTTTGATAATTCTGGTATTACCATATTTAAAAAGCATTGAATATTATTAATTTCTCTTTTTAATAATTCTTGGTTTAATATTTTCCATATTATTTTCAAAATAAAAAATATATTATTAGTGTGTATATTTCCATCATTAAAATAAAAATTTTCCAAATTTTTTTCACTAATATATCCCAACTTTTGGCAGTAATATACACAAGAATAAAAAATAAAACTCAAAATGCGATAAGTAATATTATTCATATTTCTAACTCTCTTTTTTTGATCAATGAAAAATTCAAATTTAACTCGTTTGCATCCCCTGAAATGCTTTTTTTTTTCAAGCTCAGCTTCATACAATAATTGTTTTAAATATTTTTTACTTCCATCATTTTGTTCATTATCTCGTATTATTCTAATATGACCTTCTCTTTCAATTAATATATGGTTGGTTCCTCCTATCCTTTGTCCACAATTTTTACAATTAGAAATTGACATTGGAGCACCACATTCACCAATAACATACCAAAAATCACAACTACACATATAAACAGCATCTCTGCAACCATTATTAAAATATATTTCTATCTCTTGAGCAGATTTTATTTTTAAAGAATCATTAGGTTCTCCCCCTGGAATAAATAAATATTTAATATTTTCTTCAATATTTGTTGAAATAATTTTGGAATACACTGATTCTTGGTTTGACATCGAAGATATAAATGCAAATTTATGAGAATATAATAAAAATTCATAGTCTGATGGTAATATATTTTTTATTGATGGCTCCATTTTTTGTTTGAATATATTTATATTATAAAATAATCCAAGAATATTTTGTGTAATCATTGATAAATTTAATTTTTTTAAAATATCTGAAAGAAAATGAGACAATAAATTATAGAAATCAACTTTCAAATTATTTTTTAAATTTGATAGTTCCTCATTTATGATCAAATCATAAAAGCAAAAGAAATTCATTTCAGTATTATTTATCATTTCTATTATTTCTTTATTAGTTTTAAAATTTTCGATTTTACAAAGAGTATATTTTTTTCTTAAACGTTTATAAAAATCGAAATTATCATTATTTATAAATAAATAATTCAAAGAGCATGGAACTTTTTCATTAAAATTAAAATCATTAAAAAATATTTGCTTTTCTTCTATTACATCAATAAATTTTTTATAATCTTTTAACACAATTAAATTAAGGACTTTTAAAATATAGATTTTAATAACTTTTCTAAAATTGCTTTTTTCATTCAAAAATGAAAAAATTTCATTTTTTTGTATACTCTGAAATTGCTCATTATTTATTATTTTACTAAAATAAAAACAATAATATTTGATATAAGAAATACAATATAAAAATCCCAATTTATTTTTTTCAATAATATATTTTTCATTTTCTATATATTTTATACATTTTTTGAAAATTTCAAATGATTGATTTAAAATTAAATCACTTGGATTGTTTTTTTTGTTTTTTTCTTCAAAAAATAATGATATTTTCCCATCAAATAATGATAGCAATATTTCATCCAAACATTTATTATCACATTTATTTATAAAATTAATAATTAAATTATTTTTATCTTTATTTAATTCAGATAAAAAAATTTCTCCAGTTTCATCAATATCATTTTCAATTTCTTCTTTTTCATTTTCTTCCTCTTCTTCGCAATTTTTATTTTCTTCTTTAATTAAAGGACAAATTTTATATTTCCTAAGAAGAGTTTCAAAAGAAATTTTATTTTTGATTATATATAGGTTATCAGAGAGTAAAATAGTTAAAATTTTGATTCTATATTTTTCATTTTTTGATATTTTAAATCTATTGTTTAATAATTTGGCAATTAATTCAGGATATCCTTTCTCTCTTGAAAGATTTTTCTTTAAAAAAGAAAATTCTTCATTTATTATGTCATTTTCCTGATCATTTAGTATTATTGTGTTATTTATATATTGTGGAATTAAATATATATCATTTTCTTGTTTTAATATAGTTAAATATTTTTGTAAATTGTCCTTTATATTAAAACTTATTTTACTAAATATTTCTTTAACCTGAATAAAGTCATATAAATATAAGATTTGTTTTAATAGTAAATTAAGTTCAATATTTGCTTTTTTAATAAAATTAGTAAATAATTTTATTTCATTGATGAATTCATAGAATTTACTATTTGTAAATTTATTAAAAGGCTCTTTTATGTTTAATATACAATAAATTATTGATTCAAATAAATTAAAAAATATTTCATTTACAAAAGCAGTATTTCTATTATTCATTTTGAATTTATTAGAAGATAATATTGTTATATAATTTTGAATGAAATCATTGATATATGAATCCATTAAACAAATAAATTTAGATAAGGAATAAAAATAGTATTTATAACATTCAATAAAAAGAATAAATTTTGATATATTTTCAATTGAATATATATTTTCATTTCCTTCAATATTTTCATATTCATTTTCTTCATTTTTAGTTTCTTTTCTCAATAAAAATAATTTGAACAAATTTTCAAAGAAAATTAGTATATTTTTATTTGAAAAATATTTGCTATTATTCGATTTTGATAAATAATATATGATATAATCTTTAAATAATATTCGTTTTAATTTGGGTAAATTTAAATTTTCATTATTATCAAAAACATTTTTGAAATATTTTTTTTCGAATTCTTTTTTCAAATCATTTTCTAAAGTTTTTTTCTTTTCAAAAAAATCTTGAATATTATCTAGTTGTTCTTCTCTAAAGCTTTTCTCATTTTCCTCATAATCTTCTATTATTTTATTTATAAAAATATTAATTTCTTTGAAAATAGAAATTATAAAAGGATAGGATATTCCAAATATTTTATTTAATTTAATTGTTTCAGAAAAAGAAACATGGTTATCAGTTTCAAAAATTTGATTATTATAATGCTCTTCATAAATTTTATCAAAAATTTCATTTTTTAATTCCTCTTCACTTAGCAACTTAGTTGATAAAGTATTTTCTTTCTCCAGTTCAATGATTGCTTTTACAAGCATATTATCATATATTGATTTCATATATTTAATTAAAATAGATATAAAATCAACATCATCATTTTCTTCAAAGTTAAAATTATTAAAAATATGATTTATTATATTATACTCCATATTACTTATTTGTAAATTTATTAATTTTTGAATCATTTCTTTTAATTTTCTATCATTATTTATATAACCACAAATTTTTTCAATGTAGTCTTCTTTTATTTCACTTAAATTAATTTTTATATCATAGGAAATTAATGAGAATGCATGATATAAATCTTTTTCAAATTCTTCTTCTAGAACAATTAAATCCTTATTATTAAATAAATCTATGTTAGATGAATTATAAACCCTTTTTAAATCTAATACTTTTCCATTTAAATTATCAATAAAAATTTGTTTCCAATGTGTTAAATGAGAAATGAAATATTCATTATGAATTTTCAATTCTTCTTCACTATCATAAGCTTTTCTTTTTAAATGAACAATAAATAATACAACTTTTTTTTGATATTTATTTTCTTTGGCTTCAATCAAATAATTAATGTGATTTATATGAATACAACTTTCTAGATCAAAATGAAATATACATAAATTATATCTATCATCTGAATAAAATTCTGATATATATTCATCTATTTCACGCTCAGAATTTATTAATTCAACAAAAATAGCCTTTTTTGTTGTTTCTTTTGTGAAACATTTATATTTTTTATTATCGATTTTTATTCCGAAATCATTATCTATAATGCTTGAAAAGGTATAAATAATATGCTTATTTGAAGATATATTTTCCAAATAAGATTTCAAATTTTGATGTACATATTGTTTTTCAAAATAAATATTTACAATAATATTAAGTTCCTCTTCATATTTTTTTGCAAAATCTGAATTTTTAACAAAAAAAATTAAATCCTGTGAAAAAGTTGGAATAATTTTCTTAAATATTTTTTCTTTATATATATTTAAATTATATTCATTTGCTTCATTTACACCATCGATGCTATTAACTTCAGATAGACTATCTTCTTCTGTGTTGACTCTAACATTTTCATAACTTTTTTCTTTTTTATATGTCTTGGAAATCTGATAAAATATTCCTTGTATTTCTTCTAAATCGCAATTAATTAATTGATTTTTTAAATCAATTTTTAATTGATTATCTCCTTTAATTAAGCTATAAAAAAGTTTATTTATTTGTTTTGACATTGCTATTTGGTTTTCATTCAATAAAATTTCAAAAGTTATTATATGTTTTTCAAATCTGTTAATAAAAGGAGGGTCTTGTTCATCAATTTCATTTTTATCTAATAATACAATACATCTAAAGTTACTATTGACAAAATAATTTTGTGTATTTGAATCTCCTAAAGCAATTCTCGCATAATTGCTTTCTCCTATTTTTCTAAAATTCTGGTTAAATAAATCATATAAAGAAGGATACATACTTGTTAAATTTTTTAATACCATTACATTATCATAACTCATTGTTATTTGAATTTTATTTAAAACCTTTGCACTATAATAACCCTTTAAATTATCTTCTTCAAAATTACTCCCATAATAAAAAATATGTTTTTTATTCAGTTCATCCAATATTAATTTAACCAAAAAATGGCTAATAGAATTTTTGGTAATAATTAATAAATATCTATTTGAAGAATCTAAAATATTTTCTTTTATGCAATCCATGACATTGTATTCATTTATTTCATTAATATTTGAAACATATTTTTTAAATAAATTTTTAAATATTTTAATTGAATTTTCTAAACCACCAAAATTTCTTTCAATGCTGTTATTCAATATATTTTCTATTTCATAATTATCTTTTGGAAAATTATTTTTTATTAATAATTTAGAAGCAATTTTAATTAAATGATAGAAATCTCTTTTACCGTGGAATTCTTTGGTATTTTTATTAATTTTATTTTCAAATTCAGAAGTTTGATTTTTTAGTTTCACCCTATAATCAAAATAAGTAAGTGCTAAATATTTGAAATATTCTTTATAATCCTGAATCAATTTTATATCATATGATCTAGCTATTTCATAAGCTGTATCAATTAAATCTTCTTCATCTGATTCAGTTATTGAAAGATGAATTCCCCTATTCATTTTAGAAGCATCTAGAGGCCAATTTGAGATTCCAATAAATGCAACTTTATCTTTATTTTCATCATATTCTAATGGAAAATGCAAAACCTTTAAAGGATTATTTTTTGAAATTTCTGCAAGGCCCATTTCATCAAAATATATTGCAGATATTATACCTTTTTGTCCTTCACTTAATTTTTTTGCCTTATTAAATATTTTTAGAATACCTTTAGAATTACTTGTTAAAGAACCTTGATAGGATATTGTATATAATTTTGGAAAACATTTAAAAAATTCATTAGAAGAATCTTTTCCTTTCATTGATTTAAAAATCAGTTGAGCACTTAATGATTTACTGCATCCAGGTTTTCCAATAATAAATAAAGGAATTTTTGTATTTAAACATACAAATATTGCAAATAAATTTTCTAATAAAGTTTTATTTTTAGCTATTCCTTTTTCTAATTCAACAGAATCTGCAATTATATATTGTATTTTTTTTGGAAAATCCTCAAATTTAAAATTTTCTCCAAATGACCTTTGCATTAATTGGGAAAACTGATTTCTTAAATTTTTATCATAAAGCCTTATATAATAGCAAATATATAAGCTTAAATTTATTGAATAAATACATATATTATTTTCATTAAGATTATTTAATCTTTTTGAAAAATATTCATTTTTTAATAATTTATAAAACCATTCAAATAAAATTCCCCATCTTCTGACTTCTCTCAAACTAACCGATGAAATTTCATAATTATTCTTTATAAATTCCTGAGCATCAAAAATAGCATTTTCAGCAATTTTTTTAAATTGAAAATATGCATATTTATGCATTATTTTTTCAAAAATATGCAAAATCATATTAGAAATATATCTTTGAATATCTTCTTTTTCAGGTGTTCCAAAGTCAAAAACAAAATTCAATAAAGAAATAGGCAAAGGATTTACATTATATACTAACCTCCTTGATATATGTTTTGTTTCATCATATAGCCCAATTATCTCACTCTTTTGGGTATTTAATCTATATGGATTGCATGCAGCAATAAATTTAATATTATCTCTTAATTTTTTTCCTTTACAAGAATGTTTTAATAATATTTCGCAAATTAAGCTTAAAGAATTGCAGGTATTTATTTCGTCAAAAAATACATAAATTATATCATTATCTTTCCCTTTATTTTCTTCAAATAAGTTTTTTTCTGTCAAAAAATTATTTATATCTTTATCTTCAATACCTGCATGAATATTAAATGTATACATTATAATATCTTTTAAATCAGAAATTATTCTGATTAAAGATGTTTTTCCACAACCTGTTTCTCCCATCATTATAACAGGAATATCTGTTCTTAACCTTAAAGATATTAATATTAATTTACTAAAATTGTCAGCAGTAAAAACATAAGAATCAGTTATATTTTCAAGAGTTTTTAATTTTTTATTTTTGAAAATTATTTCAGGCTCAGATTCATCAATTGGATTCCTTAAATCTAAGACTTTCTTAACCTCTATTAAAAATTGCTTTGATGATAAAGTTTTATAATCTAATACACCTCTTCCTTCATCTTGTAAATCAGAATTATAAATTGCTTTTAAATAATTATATTCTTCCGTTTTCTTTGCACAAGTGATAATTTCTGATATAGACTGTCCATCTTCATTTATAAAAATCATACTTGGTCTAATATTTTTAAAAGAAAAAGATTCTTTGCTTAATAAATTTTCAATAGCCTTTTCTTTTGACTTTTCAAAATCAAGATATCTCTTTTGTTGTGAAAATGCTATATTTTGTTCTTTTATAATATTTTCATATGAACTTGTAATGAAGTATTTTGTTATTGAAGTTAATGATAAAACAAAAAAAGATCTTATATAATCTAAATTTTTTTTGAATTGTCTAACTTCTCTTAATTGCTGAGTATTTAAATATATAGAATTTGTGAAAAGTGATAATTGCTCACCACATAAATTTATGAAAGAAGCTATTTGATAAAAATTAGGATTAGAAATATTTATATATTTTAAAATTAGTTTTTTGCATTCATTTTGGCTTAAAGGCTGAGCTATTATAGAATTTGGAATTATTTTTTGACTTAACTTTTGAATGAAAATATCTCTTTCATTAATTTGATTTATATTTTTTAAATAATTACATAAAATTTGAGCATTTGAATTAATTTCTCTTGAAACAATTAATTCAGGCATTTTTTTTTCATTTAAATGAATTCTTTCAAAATAATTAAGAATTGGAAATTCATCAAAATAATTCATAAAACTATTAGGAATTTCAACCTTTATCTTTATTTCATCCCCATAGAAGAAAATATTTTCATTTTGTGAATAGTATTTTAATATTAAAAACGTAAAAAGAAATTCTCTTATTAATTCAATATTATTGATATCATATAAATCAATATGCAATGAAATTTTCCTATCACTTAAATCTAATAACCTTTTGATAATTTCTACTCTATTTATATCACCTCCAATAGGAAAATAAATATATTCATAATACTTTGTTTTGAATTCATTTTTAAAACTATTTTCTATCAAAGTTGATTTGCCTAATCCCGAAAATTCACTTGAATAAACTTTTATATCTGGAAATACCATTTTATTAATATTTTGATTAAAAAGTGAGAAATTATTCTCACATAGTTTCTCTATTTCAATAATAACTTCTTTGTTTTTGTTTTCTTTTGAATAAACACATAATAAACAAGAATTAATTTTCTTATTTTTCTTGTAAAGATCTTTAAGAAGTTGAATCAACAAATTTTTTTTAGCTACATTTAATACTTCTGGCTTAATCAAAATAAATAAAGCATTCAGGTCACATTTAATACTTTTGAAAATGAAAGCTATAATTTCTTCTTCTGATGTTGAATTATTACAATATAAAACTGTTTGTGCTATTGGAAAATTTCCTGTTAAAAATAGAGAACAATTTATTACTTCATTCTCTATTTGTTCTAATGGACATGGATAATTATAAATTCCTTTTTTGTCAGTTTTTAAAATAGCTTTTTTATATACTATATTTAAATTT
>NBJL03000354.1:1351-19526 GCA_002087855.3 Entodinium caudatum | reverse complement strand
TATTATAATATGAATCTAAGCAATTATTTTGAATAAAATCACATCCTTTATTTTTACCAAATCTCATTAATCCTCCAGTGTAATAATTAATTTTATACCAGCCACTATCTTCTAATATGATAATATTTCAAATATGGAATATAAATCAAATATAAATAATAATTTACAAAACATTTTTCAGAAAAGTAAATCAATGAATCTAGCTAATATGAAATTAACAAATCCAAATATTTATATAATTTCTTGTTTTAATGATTATTTATGGGATAAAGAGTTATTTACTTTAAAATCAGATAATGATGAAGTTCTCTTCATAGAAACAAAATATAAAACCAAATTATTTTATGATAAAAATTTTGATACAATAATTCATTTGATTCATTTGCAATCAAAGCTGAAAACATTAAATTTATTTTTATTTTCTGAAACAAACAATAAAAGATTATCTTTGAATGAAATCAATTTCAATTCTGACAGACAGATTGTACTCTTTTCTGATATAGATATAAATCAAAAAGATTTAGAAAAGCAAATGAAAGATAGCAAAGAACAAAAATATGTAAGGCTATTAACTCCAAATGAAAAATTAAATATATATTATGAATATTTTAATTCATTAAATCAAAGTGGAATTCAAAAAATAAAAAATAATTTAGCGATGCAGTTCTTAAGTGCTGTTGAAAAAGAAGATAAAGTTGTTTATTCAGATATAATCAAGGTTTTTTGTATAGCTTTCAAACAAAAAATAATAACAAATTTTTTAGATGCCTACACTAAATTTGATATTGATTTTGATCATACACCTAATAAACAATTTGAAGAAATCTTGAAGATTTATGATACAGATAAAACTAAATTTTATGAGAAAAATAAGGATTATTTTCAAAACTCGAAAAAACTTAATGCATATACTATTTCTTTAGAAAATTTTATTACTTTATATAAAATAATGAATCAATCTGCCAAAAAAATTCCAAAAGAAAAACTAAAAAATGTCAAAGGCGTTTTAATAAAGTTAATTAATAATAAAAAGTCTATTATTAAAAGATGTTATTTCATTTTTTCGATTTTTGATGAATTGCTTTTGGTTTTTGATAGTGATAATGATAACCAAAAAGAAAAGCTAGATATAGAAGTCAAATCAAACGAAGATTTCATGGAATTCAATTTTGAAAGTTTTAAAATAATTTATCAAGAAATATTAAATTCCCAAGAATATAAAGATAAATATTTTTTGAACTTTTCCGATGTTTTCAATAATTTAATAAAAATTATTGATAATTGCGAGATTTTAATTGATATTAAAATATTATATCAAAAAGAATTGAAAAAGTTTAATAATCCAAATTTTATTAAAAATATTGACGAAAGAATTCATTCAACAGGAATTCAAAGAATAAGCCAAGGAAAATATGATAATAATTTTTTAATTCGATTCTTAAAATATGATTGCAAAGAAAAATCCAAAAATTATGAACTTTTAAAATATTTCAACATTGAATTAATGAACGAAGAATTCTTTCAATATTTTAATGGGGAAAAAATATATTCATTATTTGAAACAAATCTTACTAAATATTTAGAACAATTTGCAATAAATATCAAAGAAATGAAATACTTTGGATATTTTTTCAAGCTTTTACCTCCAAAGTACTTTGAAAAGAAATCAATTGAATTTATTTTTAATTGGTTTAAAAAAAATGTAAACACATTTGATAATGAAAAATGCAAAAACTTCAAAGAAGAAATAATTATATTGTTTAAAATAATGATTAATAATAAATTGGATAATCTAATTATAAGTTTAATAAAATTTCTCAAAAATAATTTACGGGATTTATACGATGATATTTGTATTTTATTATTAAATGAAAAAAATCTTAATCTAAATTTTGAAACAACAAAGAATTTAATGACTTATTTTTTCTTTTCTGATTTTGATTTAGATAATAATTTGAAGTTAGAAAATGTCAAAATATTTTTAAATAGTATCGAATTAAATAAACAAAACATTAAAGCTTTATTTTTCATTATAGAAAATTTTTCATTAAAATCCGATGATTTTTTCGATGAAAATAATACTAGATTCAAACTTTTTGATTTACTAATAAATAACCAAAAAATAAATTCACAAAAGGAACTTTTCCATGATTCAGTTTATTGCCAGAATACTATTTATACTTGCAAATCTTTAGCAATTAAAATAGAGAAATTGAATATAACTTATAAACAAATTATAAAATGTTTTAAAATTATAGGAAGAGAAAATATGCTTGAAAGATTGAAATGTATTTATAAAATTATAGATGAAGAAAATTATGAGCATAAATCAATTCAAATATATATAAAGATTTGTAAATTAGTAGATACCTGGGAAATAAAAATAAAAAAATTAGAAATGATGAAAGAATATAATATATTCATCGCTAACGAAAATGAAGAAATTAATGGAATTAATAATAAGCTTTCAGAATATAATAAAAAATTATTATATAATTATAAATTAGACTATTTGAATACATCCGAAAGTAAAAAGGAATATTCCTTATACATAGATGAAAAGTTAATCGATTTAGTAGAAAAAGTATTACAATTAAGAGACTCAAATGTTTTTATAAGATTATTTAAACAAATTAAAGATACTGAGAAAAAATCTGCTTCTGAAAAAGCAATAAAAGAATTTGAAAAACTAAAAAAATTATTTGTAGACAATGAACAAAAAATTATAAAGGAATTAAAGACTAATGATTTATTGAAATATTTAATTGAAATTGGAACCAAAAGCGAAGCTCTTTTGCACCAAGAAATTGATTGGTTAATAAATTATTTTAACATTAAGCATTTTTCTTTTAAAGACTTTTTAATCGAAAAAATTAAGATATATATCAAACAACAGTCATTATTACAATTATTATCCGGAATTATACAATTTTTTGATATTTTCAGAGATGTTTTTGAAACAAAAAACGAAAATGATATTGAATTCGAGGAACAAATTAATGATTTCAAAACTAAACAAAATTCAAGAGATATGATAACATTTGAGCAATTTGAGATAATGATTAAATATTTAGAATCCCAATTTAAAATAAATAATAAAAATGAAGAAATTTTTAACAAATTTTTCACCAGTGTTTATAAAACTCCAAGTCCTTATAAATTTATCAAGAATAAAAAAAATGAACAAATAATAAATTTAAAAGAATTTTTATTAGAATACGAAGAAAGCGGATTAAAAGAAACAGATATTAATGATTTTATTATAGTTGTTCAATTCTTTGAAAGACAAACTTCTGAAGCAAAAAATAATAAATTTTCTTTAATTTGCATGATAACGAGTATTATTCATGAACTTTCTGAGAATAAAAATCTCGAAAAAAGTTTTTTTAATTACATAATAATATATAATCATATACAAATTCTTTTGAATAAATATTTAAAAGGAACTGATGAATGGATGAAAAAATTAAAAAGCTTTTTTGATTATTCTGAATTTTTAATTAAATTAGATAAAAATAAAATTACCAATAAAGAAGAATATAATTTGGCAGGAACTTATAGAAATAATTATGTTGAAAAAAATGATGATAAAAATACTTTTCAACCTTTATTTCTTCATTTTTTTCAAACTGATTTAGATGTAATATTTCAAAAAATCTTTATTACAAAAATTCCTGATATTTATAAAGATATTTTCAATGCATTTATTTCTTTATATAAGAATATTAAACAATTACTCAAAATACTTAATAATCTTTATGCAAATGGATACCACGAAATTTTTGATATTTCTATTCACATAGAAGAATCCGAAATTTCAAGTAAAATAAACGGCAAAATAGAAAATCTAGATATCATTGTTAAAAATCTTTTTTCTATTAATAATAAAATATCGGAAAAATTATATAATATATATGAAGAACAAAAATACTTAAGATTCTTCTATCCGAGGCAATTAATAGATATCTATAATTATTTATTCATTAATTATAACGATAAAAATAAAGAAAGGGTACAATCCTTATTTAATATATGTTTTAATAATTCAATTAAAAAAATACAAGACATTAAAGAAAAAGATTCGATAATAACTCAAAAAGATGGCTGCGATGAATATTTCGAAATATTGGAGAATATAAATAAATTTATATCTAAACAATTTGAATTAAATGGTATAACTCTGCAAAATATTTATGAAATTAATAAAATAGTTAAGGAAAAACCTTTACATTCCAAGAATTTGGAGACATTTATCAAAGAGAAGAATAATCCTTATGAAGGAATATTTTTTAGAATTAACACCAAAAATAATCAAGAAATAGAAGCTTTAAATATTTGTACTTATATGACTCATAATCTCCCAATTAATATTTGTTTTTTATATTGCAGTAAAAATACATGTTATGAAGAATTAAAATATTTTTTATTAAGAAGTTTTATTTGCGAATATTACGTTTTATTTTGTATAATAAATATCGATCTATTAAATTACAAAATGAGAAAAAGCTTCATAAATTTACTCAAAAAATATAATAAAAAATATAGAAGATCAATGAAAAGCTGTTTATTACTTATTCTTAATGCAAAAGATGAAGAATTACATAAAATTATTTTAAAAATGAAAAATACAAATCCATTGCCTGATATTTTAACCCAAATGAATTTTGAATTTGATGATAACTATAAAGTAAGCTTAGTAAATTCTAGATTTTGTGGTATTGGGAAAAGTTTTAAAATCAGTAAAGAAAAAGGTGAAGAAATCGTTAATAAAAGAACTAAAGAAAAAATTCATTATATATATTTCCCTATTGGTGGAAAATTTGATAAAAATAAATTCAGTGAAAGAATAGATGAATTACCTGATATGAATAATCTTTCAAAAAAACATGTTATTCATTTTGATATAATACAAACGAAAGAAATTGAATTTTTAAATGAATTTTTTTTCAAATTAATAATTCTAAGAAAATATGATATTAATACAATAAAACATTTTGGAAAAAATGTTGATGTAATTATTGAAATTCCTAATGATTTCACTGATTATATTAAAGAAATAAAGCTTTTTGAAAAATTATCTAAAGAAACAATATATAATATATCCAAGATTAATAAATCCGAGGATTTAATATTTGTTTCAAAAATTTTAACGCTTTATGAAAATAACAAAATATTAAAAAACCAAAAAGAACTGGATTCAATATTTTCTCATTTGAATTTATCTTTGACTGATTGCCAAACTATTTTATTGAAGTATTTAAGAAATAATAATTTAAGGAATCCAAATTATTATCAAATTAACATTTTTATAAAAATATTATCTGAAGAATTCCATAAATTTTACAATAACATAGTATATTCTTCAGATATTCTTGAATCAAATGGAGTTTCCATTGATTTAAGAAAATTTATTATTACATCATTAATTAATATTACGAACTTATTTATTCTATCGCCTTATGAAAATCTGATTAAAAATCAGGAAATAAACCAAAAAATTTTGGATGAAGATGATGAAAAACAAGAAAACAAAATAAATAAGGAATTAGAAATAAAAATCGATTCTATTTCTTTTGATAATATTCATCCGAGTTTAATAGTATTCAACGAAGAGGGCAGTAGTTCAACAATTATAGCCACATGCGACCATAAAGATAAGGAATTCATTGAACTGGATAAATATTATAAGATTCAAAATTTAGAAAAATTAAAAAATTTCAAGGAATTATCAGCCGAAGAAATTTTTGAAAAATTACTACAATTTTTAAACGTCAGAGGATATTTTACCACAAAGGAAGAAAGAAATAAAATTTTAGGGACATATGTATACACCCTTGATAATTTTATTAAAGTAATCCTTATTTTAATGAGAATAAGAATAAATATTCCGGTTATATTGATGGGTGAAACAGGATGTGGGAAAACTAAATTAATTGAAATGGCTTCACAGTTAATAAATAAAGGTGTCAAGAAAATACATAAATTAAATATTCATGCTGGAATTCAAGATGCTGATATTATTGAATTCTTTAAAAGATTGGATAAAAAAATTAAAAATGAAGATGATAGACTTTTGGATTCAAAAATAAAGGAATTTGAAAGCTTGTCAAAAGAAACAAAAAAAGATTATTTAAAAAGCAATTCACTGGAAAAAATTTATTCAGGATATCTAAAAGAAATTAATGATAGAAAAATTTGGATTTTTTTGGATGAAATTAATACGTGTAATTCAATGGGATTATTAACAGAAATTATGTGTAAACATTCTTTATATGGTAATCCCCTGGATTCAAGATATGTCTTTATTGCTGCTTGCAATCCTTATAGAGTATCAGAAAAAGTAAATTTTCTTTTGAATGTTTTATATAAACACAATCAGAAGAAAAAAAATTTAGTATATACTGTTAATCCTCTGCCAATGTCTTTAATGAATTTTGTTTTTAATTTCGGAAGTTTAAAGCCAAATGATGAATTAGCTTATATCAAAAGCATGGTTGAAAAAACTGTTGAAAAATTTTTCTTAGGGCAAAAAAATGATAAAGTAAAGGAAGAATTAATTAAAGTTGAAACACAATGTGTGAAATTATGTCAAGATTTCATGAAAAAAAATAATGATGCTTCTATTGTTAGTTTAAGAGAAGTAAATAGATTTAATATATTTTTAGAATTTTTCAGAAATTATTTAATTGCTCGGAAAAATACAAAACGAATAATAGAAAAAGATAATGAAATAGAAGAAATATATAATTTTTATACTAAAAAAAATGAAATAGAAATATTTTATTGCGCTTTGAATCTGAGTCTTTATATTTGCTATTACTTGAGACTTCCTGATAAAAATACCAGAAAAGAATTATCCTCATTAATAAACAAAGAAAAATATTTTTCATATGATTTTTTAAAAATCCCAGAAATGGAACTCAATTATTTAACAAAGCATTTCACAGTACCAGAAGGAATAGCCAAAAACAAGAACTTAAAAGAAAATATATTCCTATTATTTTTCTGCATTATTAATAAAATTCCTTTAATAATTTGTGGAAAACCAGGTCGCAGTAAAACTTTAAGTTTCAAAATTTTACAAGATTCCATGAAAGGTCCTTTATCTTCAAATAATTTTTGTCAGCAATTTCCCGAATTACTTTCGCTCAAAATTCAAGGTTCATTAAACACAACCTCAGAAGAAATTTTGAAAGTATTTAATAAAGGAAGATCAAACCAAAAAGAAAATAGTGATAATAAGATATATGTCATTTTCATGGATGAGATGGGCTTGGCTGAATTAAGTGAAAATAATCCTTTAAAAGTAATACATGCTGAATTGGAACAAGAAGAAAATAAAATTGCTTTTGTTGGAATATCAAATTGGTTTATCGATGCATCAAAAATGAATAGAGTTATATATAATGTTGTGCAAGACCCTGATGAAAATGATTTAATCGAAACCGGGAAAGAAATTGCTAAATCTTATGAAATTAAAGGGGAAAATGGTTATAAAAAATTTGAAAATATTATTATAAGATTAGCCAAGGCTTATTATAATTATATCAATAAGAAAAAATTTGATAAAGATAATAATCAATATTTCCATGGTTCAAGAGATTTTTATTGTCTAATAAGATCTGTAATGAAAGATTTCATTAATAATGAAAAGAAATTAAATGAGCTCAATCCCGATGAAAAAAATTATTTATTAAATAAAATATGTGTAAAGCAAATTATGAGAAATTTCGGGGGTTTAGATAATTCTGTGAATGAATTTAAAGAATTTTTTTTGGAGGAATATGAAGACATCAATTACAAAAAAGATTTAGAATTTGAATATGATGTAATGCAATGCTTAAAAGATAATATAAACGATGAAAATAGTCGATATCTTTTACTTATAACTGAAAGCTATTTCAGTCAAGAACTATTAAACTATATTCTTGAAGATATTTGCGAAGATAAAAATAAGCACAATGAAAAAGAAAATGAAATATATACAAAATACTTTTTTGGTAGTATATTTAAATCAGATAAGAATAATATATCATATTCAAATGAAATTTTAAGTAAAATAAAGTATCAAATGGGAACAAATAATATTTTAGTATTAAAAGATTTAGAATCAGTTTACCCGGCTTTATATGAATTATTTAATCAAAGTTATACATATTTAGAAGGGAAAAAATTTGTTCGTTTAGGAGAATCAGAGTCTTTGACTTTGGTTAATGATAATTTCAAAGTTATAGTATTAGTTGATAGAAAGCAAATAGAAGAACAAGAACCTCCTTTTTTGAATAGGTTTGAAAAACATATTATTAATTATTCAAATTTATTAAATCAAGATTTATTACAAATGTCAAGTGAAATATATAAATCATTAGAACAAATAAAACTTTGCATTGATGAATTCATAAATATGGAAAGTAAAGTAAGTATCTTTTCTATGATGGAAATAAAAGCAAAATTGGAGACATTTATCAATTTTATAAAAGAAGAAGAAATAAAGGGATTGGTCTATATCGCTTCGATAAAGTTTAAAAACGAAAAAAATAATGAATTAAAATATAAAGATTTAATAACTAAATTCGTATTTGATAAATTAGTTCGTTTTTTTTCTGAAGAATTAATGATTTTAATTACCAAATACGGCTGGAAAAATAAATACATGAATTTTTATGAAATAATATACAATATATATAAAGAAAATTATTATTATAACTTGCAAGATTATATGGAAAATGAAGAAAATGATTTTTCGATTATATATACTTATTCATCCATTATGGAAGAAAATAAAATTTTTGATGTGGGAGTTAAAAATAAAAAATATGATGTTATATTTTATACTAGAACTGTAAAAGAGATCAATATAAGTGAAATAAATACTAAAGAGCAAATTGAAAAAGAAATTGTCGATTTTATTTTTAACAATTTATCTCTTGAGAAAAAAAGGGAAGATAATTTACTTATATTTAAATTCAGAGAAGAAGATTTGAATAAATTAAATAATATATATTATTTATTAAATGATTATAAAAATACTTTGAAAGAAAAAAATCTCGATAATAACAAAAAATTTGTGCTTTTTATCGTTTATTTAAAAAAAGGAGAAAAAATAAAAAGCCATAATTCAATATCAGCTCTTTCAAATTTCCCTCAAAAAATGATTGATAATCTTCAAAATATTCACCATAATTTCCCTCAAATTCTTGTTTCATCAAAAGAAGAAATAATCAAAAATAGACTTCTTGATATGGATTATACTATTATAAACAATATGAATGATATTTTCAGGTATTTTGATTTCGAAATCAAAAATTACCATGAAAGAGATAATCAATCTATTCCTTTCAATTTTCGAATATTAAAATATACAATAAAATCGGAAAATTTACAAAATATTTTTATTAAATGTTTCCTCAAATTTATCGATAGTGAAGAGGATTTTATAATTAAAATATTTAGGCAAGAAATATGTAATAAAGAAAGTTTAGTTAATGTAGATTTTATGCAAATGCTATTTGAATATATTTGTGATTTATATTTCAATAATTTCAGGAAGATTGTAATCATTTTAGAAAAAGAACAAATAATGTTTTCAGTGTCATTCAATGATCAATTATGTCAACATGAAATAATCCAAAAATATATAGATATTTATATTTCACAGATAAACAATAAAGAAAATATTGATTTTAAATGGGATAATAAAATAATAAACAAAAAATATAAAATACCTGTTTTATATGGACGTAAATTACCTTTTGTCGAAAAGATATTTAATCATATTTTGGATTATGTATCAAAAAATATATCTAATAAATTTTTAGAAGAAGACACTTATTTCTTATATAAAATTATAGAAAATTTTCATGAAAGACAAATGAAATATTTGAAAAATTTGCAGAAATTAAATAATCAACTGAATTTAGAATTGAACAAATTTGATATTGTTTTAGATATATTAAAATCAAAAGATAAAAACTTAATTGCAAACTTTTTCCAAGATTTATTCTTTATTTTCATTAAAAAGAACACAAAATTAGAAGATAATTATACTGAATTATCAAAGATTTTGGATTTAATGATCCAAATAAGACTTAAAACTCGAATAAATGACAAATTGAATATGGAATCATTAGATAATAATAATATAGAATTTTCAAGTTTTATAGATATAATAGAAAAAGAAATCGAGGAAAAAAGTAAAAATATTATTAATGATGATAACTATAAAAATAATGAAATAAATATTATTAAGGAAAATACTTATATTAATAAATTTTTAAGTGTTGTTATTTTCCTTCAAAGTTATGCAAAAGATATATCAATGATATTAGAAATATGCCATTTTCTTTTACAGCATTTTCCAACGGTATATGATGATATAATTAAAATGATAAAAAATAATGAAATAAAAATGGAAACTTCAGAAAGAAATAAGGACTATAATCAAGTAAATAAAGCTAGTTTTTTTTACATAATTGAAGCTATATGTAAAATCATGAATAAAAAAATATGTATACTTTTCGCTGAAGAAAATGATGGGAAGGAAATAAAAAATCAATCCTATTTCAGAAGTGTTCAATATTTTATAAGTAATTTATTAAAATTAGAAAAAAAATTCATGCTATTCAGTAGTGAAATTTTCCTTCTTGATATTCTAATTAAAATTATCGAAAAAATAATAATAACATCAACAAATAAAGAAAGTATTGATGGGATAATCATTTGCTTAAGTGAGCTTTTTTCTAAAATAGAAAATAAAACTACTCAAATTAAAAACTTTTATATTATTTTAAGCTTCATATTCGAAAATCAACCTGAAGAATTTAGTTCATTGATGATTGATATTCTTTTAAATATTTATAATATTGATATAAATATTAGAGAAGAACTTATAGGAGATATTTTACTCAATCCAACATTAACCCATAATTCGAAATTATTAGAAAAATCTTTTCCGATATTGAATCGAATTTTTCAATTTGATTCCATTAAATTAGTGAATTCTTCTCTGAATCCAAGCTTCTTCGAAAGTTTTAATGATCCTAAAAATTTAAAAAAAATAATTGAAAAATTTGTGAACAATGTTAATAATGACATAATTAAAGATATTTTTATATACGCATTTGAAACATTTTTTGATAATTATTTTAAACAAATTAAAAATGAAAACAAGGATGATAATAATGAAAAATTAAAAATATATTTAAAAGAAGCAACTGAATTTTATTATCAAAAAAGCGAATCTATAAACAAAAATTTTGAATTAAAAGTAATTTGTAAATTATTCAGTATTGCTTATATTAAATCATATATTAAATATCTTTTAGATATTTTAACAAACTATGAAAAATATCAAAAATTCCATCAAAGAAAAGACATTCTGCAAATTCTTTTTAATATGGAAACCAATCAAATGAACTGCGTTAAATATTATTTCTTGAGATTGTTATGGAAAAAATATAATAACTGGGAAGAAATGATAAGATTTTATAATAATAAAGATGAAGAGTTCAAAAATTATTTTGAAAAATTGATTGATTCAGATGAAAATAAATATTTATTTTTGACACCTTCTTTAATTATATATAATAATCAACAAGAGGATTTTGATTTTAATTTTCTTTTGTTTGAAAGAGATATAAATAATACTGATAATAAAAGGAAATTCTATAATTTATTCTTGAAGAATAATAATTATGAATATTTATACACTTTCTTGACAAATATAATGCTTATTTATTATTCATGTAAAGAAAATGCCAATAAAAAAAATGAATATAAAAATCTATTAGATTCAGCTTTAAAATATATAAGTGAACTGGATATTTTACAAGATAAAAAAGATATTATTAATTTTATTAATTTATTTTTTGATATGAATAAATATGAATTAATTAAAGAGAAACTATGCTTTCCTAAAAATGAAAATGAAATTAAAATTGAGATATTAAAAGAAAAAATAAGTATACTATATAATTCAATGAGATTCATTTTTTCAATAATAGTTCATATGTATAATAATAAAGAAAAAGGTAAAAGTTTTTATATCAATTTATTATCAAAAAATATAACTTATGAACTTGATAAAAATTTCATTCCAGGTAATTTCCTCAATATAACTTTAAAAGTAAAAACATTTTATGAAGTAAGATCTATCATTAAAAGCAATCCTAAAAAATACGGTGCATATATTTGTCCCTGTGGTTGTATCAATTCATACAAATTTTCATCTCGATTTTATCAATGCAAATCTTGCAAAAAAAATTATGATAGTTTAAATAATTCATCCTTTGTCTTAATTTTCTTCGACACTCAAACAAAAGAAGAAATACGTAATAAAAAAAATATAAACGTAAATATTCGAGATAAACTGCTATATGAATTAGAAATCGAAATTGAAAATGAAAAAAACTCTTTACAGAAAGGATTAAAGCCAATTGAATTTAACGAATTTTCTAAAAGAAATGAGACAATAAGACAAATGAAAGAAGTCACTTATAGATTTTTAAATTTATTATTGTATTCATTTATCTTTTATGGGAATATAATAGGCAATATTAACCAAATAAATATAAGCAAATATTTAATAGAAAATATGAGCCCTTTTGAAATAATGGAATATGATTGGAATATTATTAAAGAAATTGTAGGAAAAGAAAATGTTGAAATATTTTTTAATTTAATTTTTGATGCAATCCTGAAAAATATATTAAATACTCCTGATTTTAAATTTAAAGAAAAAGCTGTTGATTTCGAGAAAGAAATAAATGATTTAATAATACAACTTTTAGAGGATAAAGATTTGATTTATTCATATAAAGAAAAAAACGAAAAAATATTTAAGTTAAAATATGATTCAAGCAGAACAATAATTCAAGAAATTTATCCTTATGATAAATACGATAAAGAAAAATTTCCTGATTTTAAATATTTTTATATTTCTGAATTACCTAGTAAAAAAGACTTCATTATGAAATTTAATTCCAAAGAGAGCAACAAAGAAAATTATCCTGTAATAAATGCAATATTAAATGATGAAGAACTTAATCATAAAGTCAGATTAATGAGATATTTGCCTAAAATAAATGAAGTATGCAATTACATGATTAATTTTGTATCTTTTAGATATTCAAGAGAAGAAGCCAAAGAAAAGCTTGTGGAAAATGAAATCGATAAAAATAAAATGGAAATAATAAAGGAATTTATCCCAATTTATAATGAAATAGGATTTTATATAAGACAAAAATTAGAAAATGGGTTTACACAAATGGATTTAGATAAATTAAAATTAAGTGACCTTTGCATTGATTCAAATGAAGAAGGATTTGGATTTAATGTATTCAATATATATAAAGAAATGATTGAATGGCAAAATGACTTTATTAATTATGTGATAAATTCAGGAAAAGAAAAAATGAATATTTATAAGGAGCTATTTGATTTACCTATAATGATACAAGATTGCGAAGAAGATCAAATAGTGAATTTGCCAAATTTAGATGATTATTATAATAATGTGAACAATCTTGATAAAAATAAATTTAATTTATTAAGAATTATTTTTGATAATTCTTATAAAAAAGAAAATAAAATTATATATAATTACAAAGAAATAGAAGATAATTTAGTATCTAATATTCTTCCAAAATTGAAATGCTTTAAAACCGAAATAAGGCAAGTAATATATCAATATGAATGCTTCATAGGAGATAGAAGTAAAATAATAATGGATTTTATTAAAAGATATCCACAAAAACAATTGAATGATATAGAATTAGAAGATTTAATCAAAATTATTTTGGAAATAAAAAAGACAAATAATTATGATATTAAAAATATATTATTTTCTTTACATATTATAATTGATATTATTTTAGATCAAAGCCCTGATATTAATCAACCTTTATATACCATAATATCTGAAGCGAAAAGTAATGATATCACTAATATGGTTAAAGACTTCTTTGAAATAATAAGGGAAAAAATGAAAAATAAAAATGTGCAGTATCTTAATATAAATTACCTTTTTAATTTGATGGAATTATTAGAATTATTTATATGGGAAGATATCAAAACTAATCTAGAACCAAAATATATAATGGTTATTACCGATGATATAAAGTTTCAATTAACTAATAATAGTGTAATGACTCCAAATGATAAAATTGAATTATGCTCTTCTATAAGGAAATTTATTACTAGGTATTTATCTGCTAAAAATGGAGAAAATATCTATAAAATTAATAACAATTTAAAAGAAAATTTATTAAATGAAGAATTGTGGCATTCAAGTGAAGAATATATTGAAGATAAAATAAATAGAATTTTAGGAAATTTAGATTTGAAAGTTTCGCAAGCCTTTAAGTTATATGAATATCTAGGAGGCGATATGGATAAATTTAATGAAATCATAAAAAAATATGATAAAAAAGATTCAGTTGTTGAAGAAAAAGAAAAAGATAAATATGATGTCATTGCCGGGTTGGATCTACAATTAGATGATAATAAAGAAGAAGATAAAGAAGATAGCTCTGAAAAAAGTGAAGATGATGATAGCGATGAAAATGATGATGATTATTCTGATGAATAAAGATTGAATAATTATAAAAATAATAATTAAATGTTTTATTATGTTCATTTTCTTGAAATTTAAAAAATAATTTATTAAAAATAATAATTATTTTAATAAATATTTTAATAATTATTTTTATAATATATATTAAGTAAATTAAATTATTTTTGGATTGAGTGGGGATTGGGGATTGGGGATTGGGGATTGGGCCCAATCCCCAATCCCCAATCCCCAATCCCCAATCCCCAATCCCCAATCCCCATCGAAAATGATGTTAATTAATTATTTAAAACAAATTAAATATTTTTCTAAAATAATTAAATATATGTTATAATTTTAATTTTTAAAATGAATGCTAATTTATTTTTTCTAATATTTGCCTGTTGTTTGTTTTCTCTAAGTGTCATCACAATAACAATTGCTCCAATTGTAAGTAAAGCACATTCTTCTTTTTTTAATGGTTGGGGAACAACTAACTGCCAAATATTAGAAGATGACTTAGATTTTAGGAAATCAATAGGAGAATTTGAAGAATATAGAAATGTTATCAAAATAGAAGAAAGAAAAGTAGATGAATGCAAATACCATAATACTATGTACAGTTTAGAATATTCTGCTATGATCATTAATGTTTCACTAGGATGCATAATTACATTTCTCGCTTTGATTAATTACATAGAACCAGGAAATGATTTCAAACCTATAACTGGAATTTTAGGATTAGCTACAGGAGTTATCAGCCTTGTTATAACTGGTGTTTACTTGGGATATAGTGCTTATATTTTTGATAATCAAACTGTGAGAACAATTCAGAGATTATATTCAAATAAAGCAGCTTTTAAATGGAATGGAAATAATTATGTTCCCGATTATGATGAAAGCGATGCCTTAAATGATAATGATTTAAAATATATTAAAGTGAAAGATTTAGGAAAAAAGCAATATAATTATGATTCTGAAATCTACCAAGCTTCGAGAGACTCTAGATCAGAATATAGTGGATGTCAATCAGGAGGTACTCCAAGTGGTGTGATGAACTATAATGGAAAAACATGCGAATATGTTTGGGTAGGTGCACAGAATGATTCAGTCGAAAATAAATTTTTATATGATAGATGGATTACAACAATTATATTCTCTGCTTTGATTTGTGTTTTAGGAATAGGTGTTGGTCTTTTTGGATTTCTAGTTTTCAATCAAGAACCAGGACAAATTGGTTCCGAAACCCCTAAAGTAGTACCTGTTACAAGCTCTGTTAATTCAGTAAGTCGATTAAAAAATGTTGCTGTTAAAGTTGAAGATGAAAATAAAAATAATTAAACATGATAATTTATTTTTATTAAATATCTAAAATTTTAATAATAATTATTTTATTATTTTTTGGTTATTTTTGAATTTAAATAATTTAAAATATATGAATGGGGATTGGGGATTGGGGATTGGGGATTGGGGATTGGGGATTGGGCCCAATCCCCAATCCCCAATCCCCAATCCCCAATCCCCAATCCCCATTTTCTTTGATCAAAACTTAAAAAATAAAATTTTAGTTTTATTTTTATTGAGTTATTTTTTATTAAATTAATATTTACAACCTTTTTTAATTAAATTAGAACAATATTATCAACATAATCATCGATTAAATCATGAATATTTAAATTCCATTCTATAAGTCCATTATTAGAACCACAATAAGCATAATGTTCATTCATATATAAAAATTCATAAAAATTATAAGTTTTTATTGTTGTACATGATAATTGTTCATAATTTGAAGATTTAAAAAAATATAGATTATAATCCACTGAAATTCCATAAATATATTTATCATTAAATTGTTTTATTGCTATTATATTATTATTTAGTGATATAGTTTTAATTTCTTTAAAAGGATTTATTTCATAAATATTAATAGTATTATTATCATTACAACATATTAAACATAAATTAACAAATAAAGCAGAAATAACTTTAATTTTATTAAAATTTTTCTTAATTATTTTTTTGTTATTTTGAAGAATAATCAAATTATTATCAGTGATAATAAAAAATTCATTTAATGAAATTTCAGATATAGATAGAACATTTAAATTGAGTAAAATCATTTGAATTTGTTTATATTTATTAATATCCCATATAATTAATTTTCCTATTTTATCAATAGATAATAAATTCCCATCAGATAATTCTAATAATTCTATAATTTCTTCATCATGACATGAAAGTGAATTTTTAAAAGAAATAGAATTTTCAACACTCCAAATTTTAATTTGTCCATCCTTAGAAGCAGATACTATATTTCCATTTTTTAATTTTATAATTTTAGTTAATTCTTTATTATGTCCATTTATAATAGGACTAAATTCTTTTGTTTTTATATTAAAAATTTGAAAGCTTGAATCAGTTGTTAATATAATATTTTCATCATTTATTTTTAATAGATGTTTGATATTATATTTATCTAAATATACTTTTTCTTCTTTCATTAAAATTAAACTCTTTATGGATAGCAAGTAGTTTTCTCTAAAATATTTATAAATTTTTCTATACATTGTGATATAATAATTATTAGAATTATTTTTATTTTCAAATTCTATATTTGGAAAATTATCATTAATAAAGGAAGAAATTTCTAAATTATGAATGATATTAAAATTAGGATGAGCTTTTGCCAAAATAAAAATATTATATAAAACATGAATAAATTTATTAAGCTGTTGATTTAAAATTATATTTTTATTATATATTTCTATAAATGCTTCTCTCTCTATATTTATATCTTTTAAATCATCATTTAATTCAATATAAGAATTTTCAAATTCTATTTCAATTTTTTCAAAATTATCTAAACATTTTTTTTTTAATTCTTCATTTTTATTATTGAAAGAAATTATTCTATTTTCAATATTTTTTATTGAATGTAATTCCTTTACTTTATTATAATATTCAATTAAATTAATAATCTTATGATTGTTTTGATGATTTTTAGTACATTTTATACATATTTCTTTATTGCAATTAAAACAAAAAAATAAATTTTCATGATTAATATGAACATTACATAATTGACTAAAAATTACTGGGAATTCTGAATAATGGTGATCTTTTTCTGTATCTTCAAAATATTTTCTACAATATTCGCAAATCCATTTTGAGCAGTCTATACAATATAAGCAATTTAGGTTAGATTTATTACTGTTGCATTCTTCACATATATTAATATTAGGAACAGGAATTTTAAAATTAAAATAATCTTCTAATGGCATTCTATCTTTATATCCGCATCTACAATTAATTAAAATTTCAATGCTACCAGATTCAATAGGATTAATGAAAAATGGTAAAGATGGAATATTTACATTGCATTTTGGACATATAAAATATTTATCAATTGAATTAATATTATTTTTCAATAAAGAATGTTTTTCCTTTTTTAAAGATAAATTTACTTTTTGTATAGAATTATTTTTTTTATTGAAAACTAAATTGTCCATTAAAAAAATTTAATATCATTTAATTAAAAATATTTATTCTATTCTTTATCCACATACATTTATCTAGATTCATGTATTTTTCTTAATTCATTCAAATATAATATAATTTTAACAC
>NBJL03000345.1:29529-40472 GCA_002087855.3 Entodinium caudatum | reverse complement strand
TTTATTCTCCTTTTCAATCTTTCTCTTAAAATTTTTTTATATTCATGAGATGTATTTCTATTATTATACATTAAAATAGCATTAATCATTTCCTCATCTTCTTCTTCCTCTTCTTCAGCTTCTGTAGATTCTTCATCATTTTTAATTCCAATACTTGAAGAAGCACCAACAGGGAATACTTTAATTTCTTCTTTTTTAATACAATTAACAATAAAAGATTGTTCAGCATCTAAATCTTTTTCATTTACTAATTTCAATCCAACTAAAAATCTTATATATATATTTATATTATGTTCAAACTTTCTATGGTCTTCGAATGTTATTTTATTTCTTTCGAAAGTCGCTCTATCAATATTACATATAAAGCAATTATTCTTAATATCATTTTCTTTGAAATCTTCTTCTTCTCTTATTTCAAAGAAGAAAGAAACAATTACTCCTAAAAGCATATTTAAAACAATCAAAATAACCGAGGCAAAGAAAATGAAATCATTAAGGAATCTGAACCAGTACATTCCTTTTCCGTAAGGTACCTCAGGAAGAATATCTCCTATACCACCTCCACTTCTTAAACCATGATTAAAGTAAGTAAAAGTACATTCAAGTAATGTAGAGCATACATTTTCTTCAGTTCCTCCTTCGATTTCTATCACAAATTCATCTCTCATAAAGTTATAACTAATATTTGCATAGAAATAAATATAAATCAAAAGAAATCCGAATAGGCAGAAAAATTTAGGTAATTGAGATATTATTGCTATAACTACTAATTTGATTGTTTTTTGTAGTTTAACGGCTGATAATAATTGCAAAGAGAATAAAAATTTGAAATTATCTGAAATAAGAGCAAGTATACTTGATATAATAATTAGCGTCATAAAATAGGTATCTTCATGGAAAATGAAACTATCGAAAACATATACTTTTAGCTTATCTAATAACTCCATCTTTTTATTTTCATATTCTGATTGAATTACGAGCACGTTAAATTTATATTTACTTTTGTAATATCTATGCAAGTAATGTAAATTGTATAATATTTGGAAAATACCTAATAAAGTCACCAATATATTACTTAGTGATAAGGAGGTATCTTCCTTACTTAAAAACAGAATCAAAATAACATTTATAACTAATGTTATGCAAAGATTGACTAAATCTATTTTATTGTAGTCTGTTTCATACATATCCTTTATATCTTCATTATCTTTGAAAGTTTTGTATTTGAAAGTGACCTCATATAAGTAACTATTTAAACTTTTCATGAAAGCCTTTAATTTAGTAATGGAAGAGGAACGATCAACATCATCAAAGAAATTATCTATATTATTTTTATCGATATAATAGACCATCGGATTAATAATAAAATAAATTGTTTTTAAATTCAATTTATCGTCTTTTTCTATCATAAATTCGCAATTTTTTATTACTTTATGGAAAAATTTGGCTGTTATAATATAATTATTTAATTTAGACATGACTTTTCCTTTCTTTTTTTTATATTTTTGTTTTTTCTTTTTAACAGCCATTTCACTTAAGAAACTTGGACAAGATGCAAGACCACCTTGAACTTCTTTAATACTTTGAATTTGTCTTAAAGATTTATTCCTTTCTAATTTATTACTTTTTTCTTTATATAATTCTTTATTTTCGTAATCAAATATTTTCATTGCTTCTTCAACTTTATAATTTTTTCCTAATATAATAATAAATAAATACATTTGAGCTGCTAGACTAAACACAGGATCTTCATGAATATCTTGTTTACTTTTAAAAGCATTTACTAATTTATCAAAAACGATTTTATCAAATTCAAATCCAAATAATTCTTCGTCGAAATCTTCTCTGTCATATTCAATATCATTCAAATGATGCAAAGCTAAACCTTTTAAATACTCAGAAATTACATTTAATAATTTTTCTGGTGGAAATATCTTAACTAAAATTTTAATCAAAGAAATATCATTCAATTGTTGTCCAATTATATTATTTATAATTTGGAATAAATTAAGGCAAACCATATTCAAATTGGTATTAAATAAATTATTTTCTTGCCATAGAATTTTGGATATTTCGAAGCAATGATGAATAAATAGGAAGGATTCTAAAGCTTCAGCATTTAAATGGTTTTGTTCATCTAAAACTTGATAATTCCTGGTTAATTTTCGATAAAAGTTATTAAAATTATCCACTCCTGTTCCTTGAATCATTTCTATTACTAAATCAGAAATATGTTGATATATATCTATAACATTTTCTGTTGATTTTAAATTTTGAGTTTCTTTAAATATTTGAGACTTTATTTTATCTGAAATGTGAATGTTATCAATAATCAATCTCATATTATTAAATAAAAAGTTCAAAAATGAATATTTTTTTTCTCTTAAATATAGAAGATCTCTTGCCTCTTCGTCTTTATCATCGATTTCAATTGCATTTTTTTTACTAAAGGATGAACGCCTTGAAACGCTATCATTTACCGGTTTCTTCAAAAATTCTTCTAATATTTCATGCATTTGGAATTTGGCCTTTTTTTTTGCTTCTTCTTCCCTTCTTCTTCTTTCTCTTTCTAATATTTCTTGTTCAGATTCTTCATCTATGGGTTTTCCTTCCTTTTTCCTTAAATCTAATTTTTCGAGATACAATCTTAATATATCTATAATTTTTAATTCTGGAGTATCAAATATTTTTTGATGTTCAGGAGCGTTTAAATATAAATATATTTTTTTGAACCAAGGACTGTTTAACATAAGAGCTCTTTTACTCGGTATTATCTTTGGTCTTTTCACCTTTTTCATTTTCCTTGTCTTATTATATATTAAATAATATTCATCGTCTTCCTTCTTCTTTAAATTAAATAAAATTTCTCTTTCAACTTTTTTATTAATATATTTCATTTCATCGATATTTATTTTATAATTGAAAAATCTTTGTTGGAAAATCTGGTTATGCCCTTCACACATATTTTGAATTAATTTTAAGGAAGCGGTACATAAATCTGAACATAATGAAGTATTCTTTTCACCATTTGTATTGTAATCAATTATTTGATCTAAATCATATAATTTCATATTTTCATTTATATTGCAGGCAAAAATAATATTTATTACTAAGAATAAAAATATATTATCAAAATATTTTCCTATACTTTCTTTTAAACAGGATTGGAATCTTTCTGAATAATTATAAAATAATCCATTTAAGAATAAAATTGTGTTAGAATTTTGTAATTTGAAATGCCTTATATTTATTTTACTTAAATAAGATTCCCTATATTCTAATTTATCATAATCATAATAATAACAATTTTCATCTGTTAAATCATCTCCTAATTTAGTCAATAAATACATTAATAATTCCTTTGCGACTTCGACATCAATTTCTTTTTCACTTTCTTCTAAAGCATTAAATAAAGTCAATTCATTATCAAAAGTTTTTTCAAAGTTAGTTTGATAATCCTTTATTATATCATTCATTTTGATTATGTGTGGAAGTTGCACTATATTTGACTGTTTTGATAATGACGTTTTAGTTTTTATTGTATCCATTAATTTGGGCTTAGAATAAAGCACAATTCCTATACATTTAATTAAATAGTGATAAATATCGATTATATAATAATATTTAATTTTATGAACAGATTTTATATTTTCTATTATTTCTTCAATATCTTTTGCCATTAAATTTTTTTTCAAAGAAATATTTTCAAATCTTAAAATAATAGACTTTTCAAAACATTGCATATAATATTTTTTTTCTTTATCAATTTCATCAGTTTTTGAACTTTGGGTTAGTTTGTCGATATTTAAATATAATTTGACTGTTAATTTTAATACTTCTAATTGAAGAGCATGAAATATTAAGCATTCCTTTCCTAAAATAAATTGGTAATCTATCATGAGTAAATTAAATAATTTATATGTTGGTCTTATTATTATATGTTCATAGTATTTCAATAAAAAGATATATTTATTATAAGGATTAGGAAATTCATTTTTTTCATCTTCCATTATTACATCTATTTTGTCATTAAATTTGACTGTGACTCTATATAAAATATCAGCAATCTTTGATAATTTTGCAATATTTTTCATTATTTTTTTGGCAAACTGTTTTTTGTTATTAGTCGCTTTATTAATATTTAAATTCAATAAAGATGAATTAATGCATTCAATTTGAAATTTACTATCATATATATCTAAAGTGGGATCATCGTCTTCATCCTTTTCTTGTTGATCATTTTCTTCTTCTTTATTTCTATGTTTTTCTTTTTCTTCATTTAAATTAACATTCTCCTTATCACTTTCTTCTCCGTCTAAATCAATTTCATCATGCACTGCATCTTCAAACAAAAAATTATTTTTAAAAAGTCTTATAGCTTGGTTTTGTATTCTATTATTAGTCGCTTTTAATTGTAATTTATAAGATAAATAATATCTTAAAATTGAATATTCTTCTTGCACATCTGTTATTTTCTTGAATATTAAAGTGTCTATATTCCTAAAAATACTTTTCATATCTATTAAATATAAATCTCTTGGTGAAGTTATAGTGAAAAAATTGAAATCACCTTGAATCAATTTACATAAATATAGAAAATATGATTCAAAAAGAATTTTTAATTTCGGATTTGGTTTAACATCTGTTATATAAGATTCTATCATTTCTTGAATGCATTTGAATCTTTCGTCATATTTGACTCTATCAGTAAATCTTTGAATTCTATCTATTATATTAATTGCATCATATTGTTTTATTGTAGTATTATGTAATGATTTATTAGTTAAATAAAAGACATATCCTAAAGTTTCTAAAAGATCTACTTTTTCCTCATCGGTTAAATTATTATCATGTCTAAATTTATCTTCTATTCTTAATATGATTATACATAAACATTCGCTAAAAAAGTAAAAGTTATCAAATTCATATTCACCCGAATGGAACATTTCGCATATTCTTTCCAAAAAGCAAAACATCATTTTTTGATTATCAGAGAAAGTTTGGACAAAAATTAAAGGCTTAAAATTCATAACAAGAGATAAATTTTCGTGGTTTCTATAAACCAAAAGGAATAAGAAATTGAGAATAAAATCTAACAATGGTTTTGATTTTTTTGTGTCGATTTTATTGTATTTTTTCCCCTGGTAATAAATTGACATAAATTGCTCTAATCGAGAATATAATAAACTAAAGCTTGCTGTTCTTTGAAATAATTTCATTCTTTTATCTGTGTTTGGATGATTTGAAAGTCCTATAAAATGAAGATATTTCATTGTTATATCAGGCATATAAGGTAATTCTATTTTTATATTTTTTTCAAATTCTTTAATTATTAATAAAGCATTACTCAAATATTCATCAAATTTAATATAATAATTTAGATATTTTTCATTTTCATCTCCTAATTTTGTAGCGAAAGAATTGAACATATCTAGATATGTTTGCTCGATAATCTTTGAAGAATCTTCAATTATATTATTTGAACTTATCAAAGCAACTTCACTTTCATCTATATTACTTAAATTATTCAATGAAGTCATATAAAAATTATCTTGCTTTTGAATAAGCAACTCCAAAATTTTCTGTATATAATAGTCATAAATGATAGTTCTTGACATAATTTCTTTTCTATAAAATTTCTGAATAATAAGCATAAAGATTTTACAAATCTTATCAGTTGTTGGAGATTTAGAAAAAATGAATTTTGTTTCACTTTTATTTGAACCATCTTTAAAATATTCAAAACAAATTCTATCATTTTCAAATAATAATGAATAAAAAATTGCTTTCATAACATAATATACTCCCTTTAAGTGATTGCTTTCTAAATGAGGTTCAAAAGCAATATCTCTTTCTATATCATTATCTACAATTTGTTTTGTTTTATCTATTTTAACATTTTGTTTTACTGTATATTGGGATGCCTCTACCCATTCCAATAATTTTTTTAACTTATAATCTTCTGTTTCTTCCAATTTTCTTTGATATTCTTTTTGTTCTTGAATTTCTTTTAATGATACTTCTTCTTCATCTCTTAAATTTATTTCATCTTTTTTCTGAATATTGAACCATAAAATAACAGTATCATAAACTAAATCAAAATATTTTTCTAATTCTGATTTATTCAAAAGATTCATTTTAATTACATATTTCATAATACGATTAAATGTTGGGAAATATGATTCAAAGAGATTTGTACTTAAATCGTCACTAACATTTTTACAAAAATATAAGACTGTTTCATATATTTCCAAAATAGCTTCAATGAAATTTCCAATCAATCCACTATCAAATAAATCTCTTTTTCCTTGGAATTCATAAAATCTTGTGGTTTGATGAGCTAAAATTTTTCTTTGAAATAAATTCATATTAATTAATGTTCTTATATTCCACAAGTTATTATTTTGAATATTATATTTTCTTATTATATAATTAAAAATAAGTTCGGCATAATGAAATTTAGTCCTAAAGAAATCTCCTCTGATTCCGACTTCAACACTATTTATATTTCCTATTTTTAATAATTGAATGATAATCTTTTTAGAAAAGTCTTTTAAATAATCTTCCACAAAAAAATACTTATTTTCAAATCTGGAAGAAAATAATGAAAAGCATTCTAAAACTTTTCCAGTAATAAAATCACTAAAAAATTTGGTTGATTCAGTTGCTTCATTATTTCCTTTATCAACATTATCTTTATAATTCTGAATATGAGTGATTAAATATGTTATATATTTTTCTTTAGTTAATGGGATTTTCGAGAGAACATTGAAATTTATATTTTCAAAGCATAAATTAAATTTAGGCTTCGAAGCAAAATCTAAATTTAAATTTACTAGATTTTGCTCAAAATGTTTTTCACAGAAACATTCTAAATTACCAGTATCGTCAGTTATTTTAAATTCATTAATTCTATCTTTTTCATCTTTTTCTAAATTAACGCAATTATTTATGCAAACTCCGCATAATATTTTGCCTTTATATTTAAAATAACCATTCCCTGGTGAGACTTCTAATAACTTAGAATAAAAGCAAAGCTGAGCTTGTTTCTTTTTTCTTTCTTGAAAAATTCTTTCGTTCTCTTCGGTCAGTTGGTGGTTACATTCTCCGCATTTACATGTGTATATACCTCTTATCGTCTGGGTTGGATGATGAATTTTGTGACATTTTAGTGCGCATGCTTCACATATTGGATAAAACTCTTCAGTGGAACAGGAACAAAAATAGAAAGTTGATATCTTTTTGGTTTCTTTAATAAACGAACAATTTTCAACTTTTATTATTTCTTCTTTTGTGGGAATTTTCAATAAAAGTTGATTACTTGCATTATTCTGATTAGCCTGGTTATGAACTCTTGTATCTATATCATCTAATTGCTCAGGATGATTTGCAATATCATTTATTTCTTCCTCTTCTTCATTTATTAGATTCATATCTTTCTCTTTCATTATGAATTTTATTAATTAATTTTAAATATTTTCGAGATAACTTTAATTATTTATTTTTTATTATTTATAAATATGAAAAATAATATTATTAATTTACAATTGGGGATTGGGGATTGGGGATTGGGGATTGGGGATTGGGGATTGGGCCCAATCCCCAATCCCCAATCCCCAATCCCCAATCCCCAATCCCCATATTCTATTTAATAAATTACTAACAAATATATTTAATATAATTCATATAAGATTTAATTTAATTAAATATATTTTTATGAAATTTTCCTTTAATGCTATCAAAAAAATATTTGAATTTACTCATATTTTTATTTTGAGTCTTATTAATTTCATAAATATCCTTTTTAAGTGTACTAGTTATATCATTATCAGTTTTATTCAAAAAAAATCTTTCTTGTAAAGAATATAACACCCAATCCTTGAATTTATTGCTCCAATTTAAAGGTCTTGTTCCTTCCAAATAGACATTGATATAATTTTCAAAAGTATAATAATATTTCTTAATTTCGCAAATATAATAAATTATTAAATTAGCATAATATAAAAAAGAATCAGAAGCAATATCATTATCAACTAATAATTTCATCATTTTTTCATTTAATTTAAATTTATTATTCATCAAAGAATTATCTGTACTTAAGTAATGATTATTATCTTTAATTAAATATAGGAAACCATTTTTATCGATGTATAAATTATTAAAAATATCATTTTCATCGTTTTCAGAATATAAATCTTTATTGATTGTCTTATTGTTAAAAAGATATTCTATTATTATATTGTGAATAAATGATTCGATTAAATTTTTTTGCAATGTGTCATTTTCTATTAAACCTTTTTCAAAAATATCATATACAAATGATACTAAAGGCTGATTATTGTTTTCTGGTTCTTCATATAATTTATATTTATGATTAAATTGTCTTCTATTTATTGAAATATTTTCTTTATTTTCAAAAATATTTTTTTCTTTATTTGCTTTATAGATTTTTAAATCATTTTCTATTTGTTTCAAACTGACTAAATTATTATTATAAGAAATGCATTCTATTAAAAAGCAATTTTTATTAATTGATATTATATCAGGTATTTTGATTAAATATTTTGAATCATTATCAAGATTTGTATTATTTTCAAAAAGGAATAAATTATTGAAATATTTTTTGAATTTATTTATCACTAAATCACCAGTCATATCTTTATCAAATATCAAATTATAAAATGATACATAATGAGATTTAATATCATGATATATTGAATTATTCTTAATATATTTCAAATCAGGATTTCCATTAAATAAATAATTAAAAGGATCATATTTTATTTCTTTTTTTTTCTTGGATGATATAGTTACTTTCTGAATATTTTTCATATCTTTATTATTATTCATAATATCATCCAAAGATTTTGCTTCTTTAACTTGAATTATTTCAAAAGCTAATTTAATTTCAAAATTTTTTAAATATTTATCACCACTCAAAAAATTTAATTCACAATAATCAGTTATTATATTAATTAAAATATAATTATTTTCAAAATTATCAATATCAAAATTATCATCATTATTTTCATTATGTTTATAATCCAAAGGTAAAATATATCCTCTAAATAAATTCAATAATTTATTTTTAATTTTATCATCTTTAATTTCCTTTTTAATTTGTTCTATATATTGTGCTAAATTTCCTATTTTATTATTTAATTCTTTTATTAAATTAATAAATTCAGTTTGTATTAAGGAATGATTATCCATTTTACTTATTTTATAATCGGTCTTATTATTATTATTTTTGAGAATATTATTTTGAATAAATTGCTCTAATTTTTTAGGTAACAAATACATTTCTTTATAAAATTCCATAGTTAATTCATAATATTTAGATAAAAAAACATAATCCGGAGTACCAGGATTGTTATCATTTGCATCTTCTAATAAATCTAATTCTTCTATTGTTTTTATATCATACACTGACATATTCTTTTTTGTTAAAGATTTTAAATTATATTCATTAGTTAATAAAGAAATATTAACTTCAATTTGATTTTTGAGATTCATTAATTTTTTATTATCTCCTAAATGAGCCAAAGATAATATAATTAAACATGTTTTTATTCCAAATGTGACATTTTTAATACTAAAATCAATTAAAAATTTGGCAATTGATTCACATCTGTTTTTTTTATACGAATATATTGAGATAATTTCATGCAAAATATTCGGTATAAATTTCCTGATATTTTTTTTATTATAAGTTAAATTAATTAATGTATCTGTTATACTTTCTGATTCAATAGATAAATATTTAATATATAAACTCTCATCTAATAAATCAGAATTTAATAATTTATATAAAGAACCATTATCACATTCTTTTTTAGCTTTTTTTAAGATTTCTTTTTTCTTTTTTTTAATTTTCTTCTCTCTTTTCTTTTCATTTTCTTTATAAATTTTTTCCTCTTTTTTATACTTCTTTTCATCTTCTTTTATTCTCCTTTTCAATCTTTCTCTTAAAATTTTTTTATATTCATGAGATGTATTTCTATTATTATACATTAAAATAGCATTAATCATTTCCTCATCTTCTTCTTCCTCCTCTTCATCATCGTAAAATAATTCTTCTAATTCTTTTTCATTGTATTTATAATCTTCTTCGATAAATATTTTTTCGTTCNTAATTAATAAACTATATTATATTACTTACAATTTAAAAAATAATGGAAGTCATAAAAATATTTTAAACAATACAGAATTTAATTATTCCATTAAAAGGATTATCCGATAAAAGGCAAGTTTTTATCAAAGCAATTTCATCATTTGAATATTCACCATTTTTCATTTTTTCTAAAATTTTTTCTCTTTTTTCTTTTTTCCTCAGAAAAGCCTTCAATAAATAATATCCTTGAAATAATATTTTTAAATATTTTTCTCTTGTTATAATTATAGGTGCAAGTGAAGTTAAATATTTATTATAATTTCCAAAAAAAAATAAAATAATTTGCGATTTATTAAATTCATCAATTTTCATTTCTATTCCTTTTGTGTTTCCAACGGAGAATTCATTTCCTTTATTTGTTAGGAAATATACTTTATTTATAGAATCATCTCCTAACCAAATTTTAAAATTTATTAAATATTCAGTAGGCTTTATTATAAAAATATATTTATCTTTTGTTTTTTCTCCTAAACTGTTTTTAAACTCTATTTTAGTTCCGTCAATTATATTTCTGTATGTTATTTCAATACCTGCTAAAATATTATCTTTATTTTTTTCTCCTAACCATATTATTATTTTTTCTGGTTTAAATTGAATGCATTTTTCTCCTAATTCTCTTTTATGATTAAATGATTTATCTTCAGGATAAATTAATCCATATTTATTAAGATATACAAATATTTCTTCTGTATCATTATTAAAATTTTTTTCTTCCATTTTTGATTTTAATTTTCCTTATAAAAGTTTGTATTTATAAATTTTTAAAAAA
>NBJL03000335.1:12671-24463 GCA_002087855.3 Entodinium caudatum | reverse complement strand
CCCAATCCCCAATCCCCAATCCCCAATCCCCAATCCCCAATCCCCATAAAAAATTATTTTCTAAATTTAAATTTAAAAATTAAATAAAAATATTTAATAATTTTATTATTTTTATTTAAATGAATCAAATAAAACATGTTCATTTCTTTCCAGACAATGCAAGATTCATAATCTCGTTCTGATTCACAGGTCGCACATATCTTTCTCCAATTTTCATTTTAATTTCAGTAAATTGATTATCGCTTAATATTTTTTTCAGCAATTCCAATATCGCGTTATAAATACTATCAATAAATCCGGTAACTAAAATAGAAACATTTTGGTTCAATTCCCTGAAATTATTCAAATTATATCTGAAATTTTCATTCTGGATTCTTCCTAATTCCTTATAAGCAATATCGAAGTTCTTGAAAATTTCAACATTATTGACAATATCTTTAATATTTAATTTTTCTTTAAGTTCATCCAAGGTTTTAATGCATCCTACTTTAATATCCCTGACAGAATCTCTCAAATTTCCTAATGAATTAATATTCATATTATTATAGTTATCAATTAAGTCATTGCACTTATTTTGCACTTCTTTTAACATTTGGAATAGTTGCACAAAAAATATATTATTCAATTTATTTTTGAGGTCAGTTAAATCTGTTGAAATTTTATAGTCTTCATAAGGGTTTGAGCTCCAAGATTCAAACATTTTTTGAACCAAGAATTTAGAAGGCAATAAATAATAGCACTTATCCTGAATAATATGGCCTTTATGCATACCAGTAGTAAAGCACTCGCTGCAAATGGAAGTTCCACAATCGAAGCAATAAAACATTAAGAATTTTTCTTTATGGTTAGGACAGGGTGAATTTATCTGTATAAGTAATTCAGTTTCATCAAAGACTTCTCCTTCTCCTTTTTGTAAAGTAAATACGACTAATTTTTTATCTGGGAAAATAGTTTCAAAAGTCTCCTCATTGTATTGAGTACATTCTTCTCCTTCACAAAATATTCGGAAATTGTTCTTTTTCAAATGGGCGGCAACTTGGATCATTGTCTTTAATTCTCGAAATTCAATATCTTGGTCGAATTCTAGTGTATAAATACGAGTATTGGTTACGATGAATTGAGCTTTGACAATATTTGGCTCCATATCCATTAGCGAATCCATTTTTTTATGTATTTAAATTTTCAAAATTGGATTTTATGATTTATTTTAATTAATTTTTTTATTTAAATTTAAATCATTTATTGTAGATTGTAATTGGGGATTGGGGATTGGGGATTGGGGATTGGGGATTGGGCTTAAAAAATAAATATAATTTAAGAAATATCTAAAATTTCAAGAATTTTAAAAATAATAATGTTTCATTAATTTCTTCAAAATTCCAATATATCCTTTCTAAAAATAAATAAGAATAGAATAATATAGATAATAACACAAATAATAATTTCTTTACAAAAAAGTGCTTATTAAATTAGCTAAGAAATAAAAATATTTAATTCTCTTTTTAATCGAAATATACCTAAAAAGAGCAAGAAAAATACAAATAGCAATGGCAACAGCGGAATCTATTCCAAAAGATTGTAAACAACCAATAAACCAATATTTTTGAGAATATCTATATACAGCACAAAAGGCAGATACATAATATAAGAATAATAAACCTAAAATAAATATTAAAATAAAGTATATAATCAATTTTTTTCGTAATTTATTTAATTTTGTATTTATAAGATTTAAATAATTCTTATTTTGCCTTTCTTTTGTTATAATATGCTTTAATTCACTTTTACTATTTGATAACATTCTTAATAAATTAGTTGTTATTAAAGTTGCTATAAAAGAATAAATAGATTTGGGCAATCCCGTAACAAAATCTAAAACACCTTCATTATGATAAGCATCAGATATATATTCATCAGTATAAAATAAAGCATTCAGGAAAAAACTTATTTGAAAAGTAAAAACTAAAAAGCTTAATTTAATAACCAATAAATTAAGATAATTTTCCGTACAAAAAGTACCTAATATTATTTGCGTATCAACTAAAAATCCCCAATACATTCTAAAATAAGATCTTGTATCATAAATAATTGCTTGTTCGTAATCCATATCATGTAAATCTTCATCTGTTTGAGATAATATAATTTCTTTTTGATTAATATTTGTGTTATTTTTTTCGTCTAATGTTTCAATATTATGAATACCTTTACTTTTATGTTTTTTCAATTTTTTTTTGATATTTTTATTAGTTTTAGTTTTTATTGTATTTTTAGTTTTTTCAATTTTATTATTTTCTTTTAAATAAAGTTGATTATTATTAATTTTGTCTAATTTGATTTCATTGGTTTGATTATTTATATTTATATTTTCTCTTTCACTATCATTCTTTTTATTATTAATATTAAGAATAGGTGATTCAAAATTAATATAAGGAGAAAATGTATCAAAATTATTTGAAACAAATAAGTTGGTCTTTACTTTTTTTATTTTTTGATTATTATTTTTATTTGATGGTAATTCTATATTTATTAAATTATTTTCATTATTCATATTTTTCAAATTATTATCGGCATTATCATTATCTTCCATAAATTGAAGTTTTTTTTTATTATTTTGGATTTTTTTTCCTTTTTTCTTTTTATGACCAATATACTTATCATTATTAATAATTTTATTATTTTTAGAATTTTCATTTTTATTATGATTAAATGAATTATTTTTAGGAGGAGGAAAAGCAGGTGAAAATTTTTTATTATTTTTATTTTTTTTCTTATCATTAATTTTATTTTTATTGTTAATCATATTTTTATTTTTATTATTAGTTTTATTATTATAATTTAGTATGAAATACTTTATAGAATTTAATTTTTTTGAAATATAAACAAATAAAAAGATAATTTGAAGAATAAATGGCGTTAGAGTGGAATAAAATCCTATATTACTTTTCAATATTTTTAGATCCATAATTAAATTATAGCATTTAATTACATCTATATTAAAATCAAGTAAATTAGCTAACATTGATTTTGTTATTGAATTAAAATTATTTCCTTCATCATTAGTATTATTATTTTCAGTATTATTATCTAATTCATTTTGTATTATATTAGAATCACATATACAATTGGCTGTCATTAATTCATAATTCATGCCAGTATAAGTACATCCTGATTGACAAAACGAAACATTTTGGTATATATCAGATCTTCTATCATCTATTGTTATATCTGTTCTATCAGTATTATTATAATTATGACATATATTATTAAAAAATTCATCACTTGAATTAAATACATCTATACCTTTGCTAGCTAAATTGGCTGCTGATTCTAAATTTAATTCTTCTATATCACCTATATATTTCATTATTTTTATATCTTCATTACATACTGATAAATTTAATTTTCTCCCGGATTTATCATATATTTCTATTTGCATATTTTTTCCTATATCAAATGCATTATTATCATCAACATTTCCTTCATCTTTTTTATTTTCATTTCTTTTTGATTCCATATTTAATATAAGTAAATTTTCTTCTTTTGGTATATTATAATATTCTTTTATTTGCTCAGTGCAATTACCTAAATCAATTGCTGAGATTCCTTTTTCAAGTTGTTTTTTTGGATCGTCCAAATCATCAGAAGATATAACAACAGCTATAAAATCAGAACCATTAATAACAGAAGAAGAATTAGCAAATTCAGTTATATTATTAAAAATTTGTTTTTTAAATTCAGATGATGAAATATTTGAATATGATTTTATTACGCATTTATTTTTTTCTACTTCATAATTTTTTGGACATGAATCTAAACATGTATTATTTGAAGAAAATAAAAAAGTACCATTAGGGCAGTTTAATACACAATCCCCTAAATTTGTCCAAAATAAATTATCAGGACATTCTTGTATACAATTCCCATTTTTCAATTTAAAAAAATAAGGTTTAAAAGTTTTATCATTCGTTAAATTCATATTACATGAAAGACAATTCATATTATTTAAAATAGGATCATATCCTTTACTACAATTATAACAATAGGGATGGCATTTATAATAAATATTATCTGATTTATTTAAATAATAATTGTTTGGAATTAATTTTTCGAAAATGCAATGAGTATCTGAATCTTCGGTTTTATAGTAACCTTTTATACAATTAATACAATTTGTATTCTGAGGAGATTCTTCTCCTAAGCAAGTATCACATATTTCTGAACAATTTTTAATAACACCAGTATTGTCTTCATTTCTCAATACATAAAAAGTATGTTTAGGTTTTTCAATACATTCATTATTTCCTGGATAAATAGATTTATTAAAAAATAAACAAGTACCATATTCTATTTCTGAATATATTTCAGATACATTAAATATAATTTTATTTTCATTAGATGCAATTACAGGAAAACAATTCTCTTCATTTTTTATCATATTATATGGACATTGAGTGCATTTCATATTAATTAATTTTCCTTCAGAATTATTTATCATTCCAGTGCCACAAGTTAAACAATTTTTATGGCATTTAAGACATTGCGAATTATTTTTGTAATATCCTTCTGAACATGTATCAACACAATTACCATTTTCTGCTAATCCATAATTACAAGAATCACAATTTGTATTATTTATTACAGGGCTTGTAGAACATGTTGTACAATTTTCATGGCATGGCTTAAGTAATCCTGTTATATTATTAAAAATGAAATATCCTTTTAAAGGTTGTTCTTTTTCAATACATTCATCATCTATTCTATATTTCCCAAATGTTTCTTTACAACTAAGATTTTTATTTTGATCCTCTGGATCATAAAAATTTTTTGCTTCAATATCATTTACAAAATAACAATTATTATCATTTCTAATTTTATCCTCAGAGCAAGTTTGACACTTCATATCTGTAGCATTTCCAACTTCAATACATTGTAGACAATTTGGATAACAATCTTTACATATATTATTTCCTTTGCTATCTACAATATTAATAGTATTATTTGGACAAGATAATACACATTCCCCATTATATAAATATTTTTCTTCTTCACAAGTTAAACAATTATTATAATTAGAGCCATAACAAGTTTTGCATTCAGAATGGCATTCAAAAGCTAATTGATTTTCTTCATCTAAATAATAATGAGGAAAATTTTCTTCCATTTCTTCTTTTGTTAAGCAATTAGTTGTTTCATTAGGAGAATGATAATAACCTTCTTTACACTGTATGCAATAATGATTAGTAATATTGGCAAAATCAGAAATGCAGCCTTTGCAAGAAAGATAACATTCAATAATTTTTAATTTAATTCCGCATTCGATGAAATAATTTTCTTGAGTTTTAATATAATAAATAATAATAAAATTATTTGTTATATTATAATTAGTAGAAGAGAAAGATAATTTATCCATTTCAGATGTGATTTCAATATAATAACTGGTTGTATTTATTTTTACCTCATCTATTTTTAAAATTCCATAATCTGAAGGTAATGTTTTAAATCCAATAAAATATCTAATATTTGTCTCTCTTATTATTAATTGAGATAAAGGTATTTCAAAATAACCAAAAGAATATATATTTATAGTATTATTATGGAAACTTTGATTACATTTTGGAGGAAATAAATAATAGTGATATAGATAATTATTAACAGAAGTTTCATTTATATATGATATAACTGCATAATTCTTGTAAGTATTAATAATAACACTATCGATGTTGACTAATAAATTGAGTGAAAATTTATTTTTTAATTTAAAATCTAATCTATCATTTCTTGAGCATGAAATAAGATTTTCTCCTCCACAACATAATAAAAATTCAGAATTAAAAGCAGTTAAATAACACTTATGCTTTTTAAAAGAAGAAGCTTTATAATTTGGTTTTAAATCAAAAATATTACTTTCAAATGTAGTATCATTATTTTCAGAGATATTTAAAGGCTTTACATAAACAGCACAACATTTGATATCATTATTATCCTTTTTAGAAGCACATAATATTTTATAAAATGATGTATCTGTATCATATAAAGTAAGATTATTAATAACTGAATCATCGTTAAATAGGTTTATTGTTTCATCTATTTCATATATTGATGTATCATTTTGATTAATTATTATTTTTGCAACATTAATTCTAATTTCATTATTGAAAAGATATACACATATATAATATTTACTTATTAATAATTTACATGATAATATATCTTGGAAATTATATTCTTTAAGTATACCACGCCTATCCAAATAATAAAAAAAAAATATTTGATTATTATGTCTTCCATAAATTACAATTTCATCTTTTTTTATATCGCTATTTATTCCATTGTCAGAATATTGAATTTCTTTAAAGCATCCAAAACATTGAACATTATACAAACCCCTGATCTTAGAGACTGATTCTATTGTAGTATCATTTTCAATATAAGGAGTTTTATTATAAAAAGAAGTTTCTCCATATAAATAATAAAATAATGATTCATCTTGGCAAAGTAAAACAGTTGAGTTTAAAAAATAGGTTTGATTGTTGTATATTATCTCTCTAAGATCTTTTATTATTTTAAATTGTAAACTATTATTTGCTTCTACTATATCAGATTCCATAATTATAATATTCTCATTGACATCAAAGTAATTATTTTGTGAATCAGGATTTATAACTTCTCTTATGCAAAAAAGATAAGCTATTAAAATTAATAATGTTAATTTATTTCCGATGTATGCCATTTATAATGTTTTTATTAAAAGAATTAAAGATTTTATTTAAAATTTGTTTTTTTAATTTATTAAATTTGTTTTTTAAAATTAATATTTTTTTGATGAAAATATAAGAATGGGGATTGGGGATTGGGGATTGGGGATTGGGGATTGGGGATTGGGCCCAATCCCCAATCCCCAATCCCCAATCCCCAATCCCCAAAATCCATGATTATAAAATAAGAACAAAATAATATTAAATAATTAATACAAAATATTAAATTTTAATATTAAAAAAATAAATAAAAATCATAAATGGAAGGTGAAATAAGGAACACCTTAACAACATATTTTGGAACATATGGTCTAATTATATTTAATAAAGTTAATGAATATTACAAAGTGCCTCTTCCTCAAAAAGAAGTCATCAAAAATATTTATGAATCTTTAGATACTAATCCTCAATATGAGAATTTTCCTAATAAAATAAATTATATTGCTTGTTGTCTCTATTTATTATCAAGAAGAGAAGAAAGTTACAAAAGTTTATTTATGCATAAAGTAATTTCTCGTTTAATAATAAAAAAGGATCCTACGGATGATATTCATTTGGCTCAGATATATAATTGTATAGATTTTGATGAAAATTTTTTGCATTCGGACCCAAATAAACTTTCGTATTTATCAAAATATCTTCAAAAATTTTCAGAATATAAAAAAGAAGAATCAATTTCTTTGTTATTTAAATATTATAATGCCATATTGAATTATAGATCAGGTAAATTACAAGAAGCATCAAATGAATGTCTAGGAATTATCGCAAAGATAAATATAACAAATAGTGATAAAATAATAAATTTTATTAGATTAAAAGCCCAAATTTTTTTAGCAAAAATTTGTGAAGAGAACACCAATCAAGAAGGAATTGGAAATCTCCAAGAAAATGCTAATTTATTAAAAGATATTTATCTCAAAACTATTAATGAAAATCCTTTTTTAGCTTTAAAGATTGGATTTTATATTTTTAATAATTCATATAATAGAAACCAATATGAAGAATGTATTGATATTTTGGATCAAATGATCAAAATATTAAAAGATTTCGAAAGACAAGGAGTACCTCCTAAAAAGATGTCACGATTTTATTTGTCGATATTTTGCCGTTATGGAATAATTGGATTAATTTCATTTAATAGAAATCATATTAGCATGGCAATGGAAGGAATGAAAATGCAATTATTATTATTACAAAATAATTTAAGTTCAAAAAAAGTGAGAAATATTTTTAAGGCCTATAATTTCTCTTTAAACATTCTAAAACTTAATTCCGGATTATATATAGAAAAACCAAGAGACATTGGTGAAATTTTTATAAAAGACATATTAAAACCAAATCCTGCTAATAATGGGAATAATTCCAATGTTAAAAATGCGAATAATTCCAATGCTAATAATAAAGATGATAATTTTTGTATTAATCAAGTTGTTAAAGAACAAACTATAATAAATTATAATTCGATGAATAGTAATATGAATGTAAATATAAATGAACAGGCTTATAAAATAATAGAAGATTATTTAATTAAAATTAATAAACCTGAAAAAAATTTCATTTCAAATGATACTATATTTACTTTCGTTATTGGTATTCATGATAGAGTAAGATATTTGATAGAACAATTTTTGACAGATAAAAATACCAAAAATGAAACTGGATATAAGAACCAAATTATAAGTAATTGCGAAGTTTTTTGGAATTTTTTGAATACTTATTCAGAAAAATTACCTTTGCTTAGATGTAATTTTTTGAAAGGCATAATAATTAAAATGTTTTCATCTTGTTCGCATATTTATTTTATTAATAAAGACTTCAATAAAATAAATCAAATAATAAGCTATTTTGATAAATTATCAAATTCTTTGAATATTAATGAAACTACACCTTTTTATGAATTAGTTTTAAAAGTAAAGGGCGATTTATTTTTTTATCAAAATGATTATAATAATTCTATCTCATTTTATAGTAAATCAGCTCAAATAATGAGTGATAAAAATCCTAAAAAAGCTATTGTTTATTTTAATTTAGGAGTTTTATATTATTATAATAATGATAAAATTAGATCTATTGAAAATCTTCAAAGAGCAGCTGCATATTTCAAAAAATCAGAGGAAGAAAAATATTCATTTGAATTTCATAAGAGAAATAACATGCTTACAAAAAAGTTTAATTTAACAAATGCTCTTATTAATAAGATTCAAACAAATTAATATTATATTAATTATCTATAAACAAAATAGTTCAAATTTTATTAAAAAAATTAATATTTCTTAAATTCATTTTTTATTATTGCTTTTATATTTTATTTTAAAATAAAGATAATGGGGATTGGGGATTGGGGATTGGGGATTGNTCAAGATGAAATCAAGAAACTTAAAGATATTTTTGGTAAAATGGAAAAAGATAAGAAAGCTTTTGGATTTTTAGAGCCTGTTGATTATAAAGGTCTCAATTTATTAGATTATCCCACTATAATCAAGCATCCTATGGATTTAGGAACCTGCAAGAAGAAATTATTAAATGGAGAATATAAAATATTTCAAGAATTGATGGATGATTTGAACTTAATCTGGGATAATTGCCGTACATATAATGTCCCAGATAGTGACATTGTTAAATGTGCCAATGATTGTGAGAAAAAAATGCGTCAATTAATCGATAAGCAATTCAAGAATATGAAAGCAAAAGTAGAAACAGTAAAAAAGGATGACAAATTATCATTTGATGATAAACAGAAGTTGATAGATATGATAAGACAACAATCCGATGAATGTTTGACGCAAATTGTGAAAATTATATTAAAAGCTTGTCCTGATGGAATCGAAGATATCGATAATGATAAACTTCAAATAAAGGTTGATTTCTTGACATATAAAGAATATGACCTAATCAAGGAATATATTGGAAAGACAAATATTGAAAATAATGCACAGAATAATGAAAAGGAAAAATCTGATTAATGTGATTGATTTAATATTATCACTTATCTTTGAATATGGGCATTATTTGTGATTAATTATTTAATATTTTAATAATATTAATTTATCTGGAAAATTTAAGTAAATATAAATATATAAAAATATTGGGGATTGGGGATTGGGGATTGGGGATTGGGGATTGGGGATTGGGCCCAATCCCCAATCCCCAATCCCCAATCCCCAATCCCCATTACATCCCAAAAAATATATTTTATTATTTGAAGTCTTGATAAAATATTTATATAATTAACCCTTAATAAATATACTAAAAACTTAAATGTCTTCAAACTCAACAATTCCTGCTTACTACAAAAGAGAGATTTCTCAAGATGAAATCAAGAAACTTAAAGATATTTTTGGTAAAATGGAAAAAGATAAAAAAGCTTTTGGATTTTTAGAACCAGTTGATTATAAAGGTCTCAATTTATTAGATTATCCCACTATAATCAAGCATCCTATGGATTTAGGAACCTGCAAGAAGAAATTATTAAATGGAGAATATAAAATATTTCAAGAATTGATGGATGATTTGAACTTAATCTGGGATAATTGCCGTACATATAATGTCCCAGATAGTGACATTGTTAAATGTGCCAATGATTGTGAGAAAAAAATGCGTCAATTAATCGATAAGCAATTCAAGAATATGAAAGCAAAAGTAGAAACAGTAAAAAAGGATGACAAATTATCATTTGATGATAAACAGAAGTTGATAGATATGATAAGACAACAATCCGATGAATGTTTGACGCAAATTGTGAAAATTATATTAAAAGCTTGTCCTGATGGAATCGAAGATATTGACAATGATAAACTTCAAATAAAGGTTGATTTCTTGACATATAAAGAATATGATCTAATCAAGGAATATATTGGAAAGACAAATATTGAAAATAATGCACAGAATAATGAAAAGGAAAAATCTGATTAATGTGATTGATTTATTATTATCATTTATCTTTGAATATGGGCATTGTTTGTGATTAATTATTTAATATTTTAATAATATTAATTTATCTGGAAAATTTAAGTAAATATAAATATATAAAAATATTGGGGATTGGGGATTGGGGATTGGGGATTGGGGATTGGGGATTGGGCCCAATCCCCAATCCCCAATCCCCAATCCCCAATCCCCAATCCCCAATTTTTTCTAATAATTCCTATATATTATTTTTGAATAAATTATTATGCAAAAATAAAAATATAAAAATCTTTATATAATTATAAAAATGGTTCTTCCTTATTCCTTAACTCCGTTTATTCCTTTTTGTATATTTTCCTTTATTCATTTTTACTATTGTTACACAATGGAATTATTTCAAAAAGGAATTTCCAAAGTATTACTAATGCCATCACTAGTATTTGCATATTATTGCGTCACCAAAAAAGTGAGCATAAAAATAATAATTATATTTTTCCTTCATTGGTGGGGTGATATTTTTTTCTTAGGTGATAACACTTATTACTATGCAGTATTTTGCTTTTGGTTAGGAGATGTTATAAATGCATATGAATTTTATAAGAAATTACTCAAATTTAGAATGATATATTTTATTCTTGGCTTGATCATAGTTTGCCCACCAGTTATATATTTCGGAAATTTCATGTTTATAAAGCATGTTGAACATTTTATGTTATATGTATTTTATGGATATATTACACCACTGTCTTTGATGGTTATTTTCTCTTTAATGCATTTCTGTGAAAAAATAAATTTTATGAATTTATTTTTTATGATTGGAAATATGTTATTTATTTTCTCGGATATAAATGTTATTTGGGTTTCTTTTGCTGAAAGTTATTATTTAGATTCTTTAATTGTTATGGTCACTTATGTTATTGCTCAAATTGGTATTATTAATTGGTATATTATAAATGAAAATAGTATTGAAGGCATTTTACTCGAAAAGGTAAAAAAAATTATTTAAATAATAATCAATATATGATTAATTTTATATAAACTTTAATATATATGGAGTGATTAATTTTTTATAAAATCTTTGATTAAAATAACTTTTTTATTTTGGGGATTGGGGTTTGGGGATTGGGGATT
>NBJL03000334.1:17096-32141 GCA_002087855.3 Entodinium caudatum | reverse complement strand
ATTTTTAATTTAATTATTTAATTGAAAAGTAAAAATTAATTATTATTTTAAAGTTCATCTTTTCTATCATCAATAAAGTCTTCTCCAAATTCATCGTTTGGATTTGGTTCATCATCATTATCATCATTAATGATATTTTCTTCTTTTTGATTATCTAATCCTAACTCCATCTTGAGAAACTTATCACCATCTAATATATTATATAAACAAAAGCTATTTCCTATTTTTATATTATCTGTACATATATCTAATATTTCTTCATTAAATTTCTCATTTTCAAGATAATCTTTATTCCAAAATTCTTCCCTTTTAATATATAAACTTAATTTTAAATCTGATTTAATTTCAACTTCTTGCCTTGAACTCACCAAAAATCTTGAAATTAATCTTCTTAAAGCAGTAGTTAAATTCTTTTTATCAATTATTTTTTTTTCGTTATATTTATTTCTTTCAAAATAATTCAAAATCTCTTCTTTTTCTTTTGGATTCAATTCAAGCTTAAAATCTTCTGGAATATGCTTCTTTGTTTCTTCCCAAAATAGGTTCTCAAAATATTCATATATCGTTATTAAAGTATCTAAAGTAAATGCTTTACGACTATTTTCATATTCAATTCTTAATAAAGCTTTAAATTCATCATTTAAAATTGTTAATGGAGGAAGATTATTGATAATTTCATATATAAGTTTATTAGGAGCATAATTATCTATAATAACTTGCTTCATTATTATTTGGAGAAATGAAGAAATTTCACGATAAAAATTATTATTATTTTTTTTATTTTTTAACATGTCATTCAATATTTTCTTCTCTTCATCTGATAATTCTTTTTTAGGATATTTCTCATTATAACTAATTAAAATAGAACTTTGAGAACCTCTAAATTCTTCATATTTATAAGTAATGAATTTAATATCATCAATCTTGAATTTTTTTTTGCCTTGTAAAATTACTTTTGCTAATTCTGATTCAATATAGTCATAATCATAAACGTTATCGGAATAGTTTTTATAATCAATTTTTCCTTCTTTACTAAATATATTTCTCATTGAGCAATTATTAATTAATTCTTCCAAATATAAATAAGTATTATCATCAATGTTGATAATATCATTTTCTGTTGCATCTTGAATTGCAACCTCTTTTTCTAATTGAGGTATATAAATATTTAGAATTCCATTTTCTCTGTTTCTTTCTATAATTAAATTAATTAATTTATTTTGCCAATCGATTAAATTCTCATAAGCAGAAGCTAAAAACATTCCGCCATCTTGCTCACCTATATCAACCAAAAAGTAAGAAAGTGCGCTATTAATATCCAAATCAAGGGGTTTACCTTCTTCTTTTCCGTTCTTTAAGGCAATGCACTTATATTTAGTGCATTTATCTTTTATTTTATTCCAACTTTCTATAAAAGGATCAATAAATACTTTTTTGAAATCATTTTCTTCTAATTGTACATCCTTATTTTCATTTATTTTATTATATAAAGTAGTTATTTGAGTTAGCTTTTGAATTAATGTATAAATTTTGGCATCTTCTCGACTTATTTTATATGAATATATGTTTATTAAAAGATTTGATAATTTATTTATATTTTGTATATTTTTTAAATTGATTGTATTTTTTGTTAATTCTTGGTCTTTTTGTATTAATAAATTAATTAAAAAATATTTTCTTTCATTTTCTTTTGAGGAAATAAATTTTTTAACAAATGTTTCATAATTTTGAAGAGAAGATACTGAATAGTATTGAATATCAGGATATTGCTTTTGATCGTATTTAGAAGGATCAAAACTTGATTTTATTATTTCTTTCATTGTATTATGGGAAAGATTATTCAATTTTTGATTTAATGCAATATAATCATTGTTCATTTTTTCGACATTTTCTTTATTTGAAATTATATTAATAATATATTGATTAACTTCATTTTCAAATGAATTTAATTTTTCAATAGTATCAACATAATTTAAATTATTAATCATTTCAATTATTTTATCAAAAATCATATTCAAAAATATTTGAACATTTTCAATTCCAACTTTTTTCAAAGCAATATCTAAAAATTCCCAATCTTTTTTAATTATATTAAATAATTTTGGGTCATATCCCTTTATCATATAATTTTGTGCTTCTTGATCTGATAAGTTTTTTAAAACATTGCTAGCAAATAGATACGAGTATAAAATAAAATTCAATAATCTAAAAGTAATAATATCCATATCTCTAACAAAATCCAAATTCTCAAAATATTTGCTCTCAAAATGTTTGATAATTCCTTTTTCTATAATTGGTAAATTATTATCAACATATTTTTCTTTATATTCTTGAAGACTCATTATCGGTTCAAATGAATCAAACCATGGTTCCATTTCTGGCATTAACCATCTTTCTCTTAAAGCCTCATATTCAGCCTTTTCATAAAATACTCTTATATCCTTTTTATGACAAACATGATCTTTTCCGCCTATTATATGACCATTTATACATTTAAAAGTATCCGAAGGAAATGAGCAAGGTTCCACCTCATATAAAAATCCACAATCTTTACAAATATAATATCCAAAATCTGATCTGTCTTTTAATTTAGTTTTTAATATTTTATATGATCTTATAAATTCATTTATTACTTGAAAAGAACCTGGTATAAAACTATTTTTAATAAAATCATTGGCTTTTGGCCTTAATAAATTATAGTAAAATTTATTATCATTTTCCTCCGTATTAAAAATAAATCTTAGTGAATATAATAAAATCTCGAAATCATTTTGTGACAATACTCCTTCCGATATTTTTGATGAGATTGCATCTTCAAAAATTCCTTTTATTAATAAATCTTCGTATAGTTTTTTTCTTTCTTCTCCTAATTTTATTTCTTCACTGGTTTTGGTATAAATATCTTTCATTTTAAGAAAAATATTATCTTTGTTTTTACCGAATTTAAATGATAATGTTTTATTTACAAGACAACAATAATATGCATCTATATTTTTATTAATTAAATCAAATTGTATATTATCCCTTTCATTTTCAATATTATTAAGTATAATTGCATAAGTATCATATATTTTAGGTGTTATAAAACTTTCATTAAAAACATAACCATCATTTATAGATTCATCTCTCAATTTTTTAGTTATATCATCTGATATAGGCATATTTTTCTTTTCAAAATCATAATTGATGAATTCTTCAAAATTTTGGAAAGTATTATAATATAATCTTAAAATATAAATATTTATCATTTTTATTATATTCTCATTATTTTTATCCGTGTCATAAAGCACCTTGTTCATTTCATCCCAATAGCATTTTTCAAAATGATTTTTATGTATTTCGACATAAAAATAGCAATAACTTTTTATAAAAGCAGTTGCATATATTTTTAATAAATTATCTCCATTATCATCTTTATTTTCGAATAAATAATGCATAGCTTTTTTTAAATACTCCAAAGAAACTCCTAAAAGCATTTCATGGCAAGATTTTTCATTATATTCATTGTTATATCTTTTAAGAATGGAGAAAAAATAAGATTGACATAATCCTTCAAAAAAATATAATAAAATTTCGTTAAATTCTTCCGAATTTATTTTATTACATATATTTATAATATTTTGAATTTTAGAAAATCTATTACTTTTTATATTCATAAAATTAGAAATCAATTCTTCATTCCTATTTTCTATAGGAATTTCAGGTTTAAAATTTTTTAAAGATTCAACTAAAAATATCTTTGAATGTTTCAACAATAATTTATTATTAAAAAATTTCTCCAATAAATTAATTCTAATATCTTCTCTATAAATATTTTTATATTCCTGCCTAAAAATAAAAAATAATAAATTAGCATAAGTTTCATTTTTTTTATTAAAAGTGTCATCAATAATTTTAATCAAGGCTATGATTTTATCATATAAACGGTCATAACTATTTGAATAAAATAAAGATGACTGAGCAAAAAGGTTATCTATTATTTCAATATATTTATTTTCAAATTGTTCATAATTATCTTTATAAGCTTCTTCAATTTGAATAATATTTCTAAGATTATATATTTCTTTACTGAATAAATAATATTTTTTATTAATTTTTTGTAATGAAGTTTCTATTAAAGGAAACTTTTTGAAATATTCTTTAAATTTAGCTTTATTTTTGATAATTAATTCTTTACTATATATTAAAATAGAGCGAATAAATGATTCAATAATACAAAAAAGACATATATTTACAGTTTTTGTATATTTTTTACTTCTTTCAGATTCTTCGTATTTTATTTTCTTTTCATCTAAATAATTTTTCATTATTTCTTCAATATTATCACAATAATTAAGTATTTCTAAATATATTTCAAAAAATGTTTTTATATCGTTTTTATATCCTTGAGTAAACATAAAAATTATGATGAATTCATCTAAAGAGCCTTTGATTTCATTTTCAAATTTATTTTCTTCTTCAGAAGTATCAAGTTTTATTTTTATCAACAATTTTAAAAATTGAATTAATTTTTCATTAAATTCATATTTTATTTCTCTATTTTCAAAACAATCAATAATAAAATATACATAATAATCATCAAATAAAGTCCTTTCATAATTTAAATCAAAAATTTTTCTTAAGAAATCATTGTTTGATACTTCAAACTTTAAATCGTCTTTAAAGGTTCCCAAATTTTTTTTATATTCTAATTCTTTTCTAAATATGTGATTATCATTTCTATAAATATCTCTTAGCGATTCTTCGTTTTTAGAATATCTTTGACTTATTTCCTTAAAAAATTTTATTAAAATATTTATATTTTGTTTGCTTTTTGGAATTTTTAAACCATTATATATTGTAATAGCATTTCTATTTATATCCATTTTTACTTTCTTATTAAAATTTTCTTTTTTCTCAAAATATTGTGCAATTAAATTATTGAAATAGTCGTTTTTACATAGAGAATTGATATCTTTATTTATAATAAATGGATTTAAGATATTATCATTTAAACCTGAATAGATAATTTTCAATAAAAATTCGAAATAAATTGAACTTAATTTTGTGCCTATAATCTCAATGAAATCAATATCATTTATTTCTAAAATATCTGAAAAATATATATCTTTAGTACAATTTGGAAGATTTTTTCCTTGATTTTTTAAACTGACTATTATTTGCTTTTTCAGGAAATCATTATTTAAAACAATATCTGTTATTTTTGAAGCATAATTTCTATTATTTAAATCTTTTGTTTCAAACAGTAGTTTATAATTTAAATAATTAACTATCTTAAATATATTATTTTCGATAAACTCTTTATTATAAATATATTTTTCTGCTACAATACTAGTATTTTGCAATAATTCAGATATTTTCAAATTATCTTTTCCATGTAAATTATCAATAAAAATTTGGTAATAATCCTCATTAAAAAATGAAATTAATTCTGGCTGTTCTTCTTGATTAATACCTGCTGATTTTAATAATCTTTTTTTATGAATTATGATTATTATTATTTTTTCTTTTAATTTAGGGTATTCATTTTCTAGGTTATTTATATTATAATGAATCAAACTTATTTTGTTCAAATCTTTTTCTGTGAATCTTAATATTAATAAATTCTGTTCTGATTCAGTAAAAGTTTTCAATAGGAATACTAAATCAGATTCTGATTTAATAGAATCAATCATTTCAATAATGGAAGATTGTTTATTGAATATGCCAAAACTATTTTTTATATCTTTATTAGTTTTTAAATATTCTCCTTTGAAAATATCTTCAGTTATTTTAGTAAAAGTATAAATAATATTTCTTTTATGTTTTAAATTTTCAAAAAATGACATAAAATTACAATGATTAGATTTATTATATATATCCAATACAATATCATTATAATCTTTTTGTTTTATTTCTGAATTTATCAAAGAGCCAATAATATCCTGGCAAAATGTTGGAACTATTCTTTTCAACACTTCTTTGATTAAATATTTCTCATATTCCTCACTTTTTAATAATTTATCATTATCTTCTTTAATCTTTGTTTTTATTTTAAATATCAAGCCTTCGATATTATTCAATCTGCAATTTATTAATAATTTATCTAAATCTATTCTCAATTTTGTATTGTTATTAAAAGACGCAATAAGTTTTATATAATTTGATATTTTTTTAGCAATTTCTAAATCTCTTTCTTCTAAAATGATATCAAAATCAATAATATGTTTTTCAAATCTATTTAAAAATGGTGGATCAATTTTAAGATTTTTTATTTGATTTTTATTAACTAAAACAATCACATGAAATTCTTTGTTAACTTCACCTGAAATTTTAGCGAATTCATAAGCAATTCTAGCGAACTTTTTTTCTCCCATCATAATAAAATTTTGGTTGAATAAATCATATAAAGAAGGATATATCATATCTAAATCTTTTAATATCAAAACATTATCTGTTTCCATTATATATTTAATTTTATTTAGTATTTCTTCACTATATCTTCCTGATATTAAATCCGATTTATATTTGCTTCCTATTAATTCTATATAGCCCTTATTTTCCGAATTTAATAAATATTTAACAATATCCCTACCATCATTTCCTTCCGAAATTAGCATCAAATATCTCGTATTCGAATCTGATATATTTTTTTTGATTGCATCCAATACTGTGAATGGTTTATTATATTCAACACTTTCTTCATAATCATGCTTATATAATTCTTTAAATATTTGCTTAATTTTTTTATTTGAATCTTCAAGTCCACTAAAATTTCTATCCAAAGCATGTAAGCCTATCTCTGTTAATACTTTTTTTTTATTTGAATTTAATTCTTCTTTTCTCTCGATTAATTCTCTCACAGCTGTTTTAATCATATAATAAAAGTCACGATTACCATGAAAATCTCTATTCTCTTTAAGTATATTTTTATTTTCTAAATATTCATAAAAAGTTTTTGATAAAATTTTAAAAAAATCATTGTTTTTATTTGCAATTTCTTTATCTAAAGCTTCAGCAATTGTTATGGCTGTATCTTCTAAATCTTCAAGAGTATAATCCGTTATGGATAAATTCAATGCACGATTTATTTTAGCTGCATCTAATGCCCAATTTGATATACCTAGGAAAGGAACTGATTTTTCTGCATCTTTCTCTAATAAATAATGTATTATTTTTAATGGATTATTTTTAGATCTTTCAGCCAATCCCATTTCATCAAAGAAAACCAATGTTATTATTTTATTTTTACTCTTTTCATTACTTTTTTTAGCTATAAGAGCTTTTTCAAATACTTGTTCTATTCCTTCTGAAGTACTAGACCCTGAACCTTGATAATAATATCTATATAATTTTCCTTTATCCTTAAATCTTTCCGATTCTGAATATTCTCCTTTTAATGAATTATATAATATTTGAAAACTCAAAGATTTTCCAGTTCCAGGCTTTCCAACTATAATTAGTGGCACACAAGTATCAATACATATAAAACAAGTGAATAAATTTTCCTTTAAAGGTCGGTTTAATGCAATACCTTCTCTTTTGTCTATAGACATATCATTTGTGATGGATTTTATTTCTTTTTCTGGAACAATCAAGAAATTATCAAATATTTTTTTTAATTTATTTGATAATTCTGTTCTACTGCCCTTATCATTTAATCTTAAATAATAATTTAGATATAATGTCATATTCAGACTATTTTTTAATGTTTCATAATTATTCTTTTTGTAATATTTTATAAAATATTCAAAAAATATACCGAATCTTCTAATTTCTCTTAAACTAACTGATGATCTATCAAATTTTGTTCTCATAAAATCATGACAAATAATGATACTTTCGGAAATTTCCTCTTTTATTTTTTCTAAATCTCTTTTATCTATTTTATCAAAATCAGGAATTACTTTCTTTTCTTTGAATCTTGTCAAAATATCAATTATTGAATTATTTATATATTTCTTTTCATCTTCAGGTTGTAATGAGCCAAAATCAAAAATAAAATTAAGTAAAGAATGAGGAAGGGGATTTACTGTATATACTAGATCATTATATTTATTTTGATCTTTCAAATTATAATAGGATAATCCACTTTCTTGAATTTTTTTATTACTTACTCGATAAGGATTACATGCGCCTAAAAATACAAAATTATCATTAATTTTTTTACCTAAATATGTATGATTACACATTATTTCAGTGATTAATCCTAATGAATTGCAAGTATTGATTTCATCAAAAAAAATCCAAACTAATTCACCTTTTTTATCCTCTAGATCTTGGTATTCTTTATTTAAATCATCAATAAATTTTATAATTTTTTCGTCTGTGATTCCTGCATGTATCTGAAATTTATGCCATTTTGCGGTACCTTCTCCATATAAAGTTGCCAACATTTCTAACAATTTCGTTTTTCCTACTCCAGTTTCCCCCATTAATATAACAGGTATTTTAGCCTCTATATTTAATAATATTCTTACCATTTTAATAAAATTATCAGAAACGAAAACATAATTTCCTAATTTTACACAAATCTCTTTCAAATCTTTTATTTCTTTTTTATCCAGACTAAATATATTTTTAATTTCTTCTAAATATTTTTCATGATTTAAGTTTTTATAATCTATTAATTCATTTAATTCCTTCATTTCCCCATGATTTATTATTTCAACTAAAGATTTTAAATCCATATTACCTAAAATTTTATTATTGGAATTCCACAGCAATTTTAATTCTTTATAATGTTTTTCATTTTTTTCATTAGAAATAATGCTTAAAGAGCCTCCATCCCTATTAAAAAATACTAAACTTGGCTTTATTTTTTCAAAAGAAAAAACTTCTTGTTTATTTGAATCATTCGCCATCATAATAAGTTCTTCTTTTTTTGCTTGATTTTCATTTATTTTCCCAAATATCATCATATTAGTCTTTTGCCTTAATAAGACAGAATCATAAGGAGATCTCGTAAAAACTTTTGTTAGCTCTATTAAATTTGAAATAACAGATGGTCTAATAGATGCTATCAAATCACTTTTAATATCATCTCCTTCAAATGTGGAATAATCCAAAAAACAATTTTCAGTAAATTTTCTAAATTGAATCGACAATATTTTTATAAAATTCATTTTTTGATAATAACTTTGGTTATCAACATTAAAATATTTATTAATTATTTTTTCACATTCTTCTGCAGATTTTGTTATAGGAGCACCTAAATTTATATTTTGTCTATTAATCTTTTTTTGGTCATATAGCAATAAAACTTCAGCCACTATTGAAATAGGAGAATCTCTGACATAGTTAATATTTTCTTCTAATCTCAATGGACATAATTTTGTAATATGTTCTCTATGAAAAAAATTTAATAATTTATATTTATCATCGAATTTATAAAATCCAGTTGGTATTTCTATTAATAAATGAATATCATATCCTAAGTAATATATGTTTCTTTTTGAATCAATATATCTTAAAATCAAAAGTTTAAATAAAATTTCTATCATCAAATCACTATCATCTGTCTCTGATAGATCTAAATGAAGATAATTCTTATTTCCTTTTTTTAAATCAATTTCCAAATTTATTAAATTTTTTATTAAATAATCCCTCGTGAAAGATCCTCCTATAGGTAAATAATAATATATTCCCTTGTTATCTTTAACTTTATTCTTTATTTCTGTTGTTTTTCCATATCCTGAGACTTCTGAAGAATATACTTCTATTTTTTCATATTCTTTAAATTCTCTTTTTGGAGGGTTTGAATAAGAACTATCTAAATTATTTTTTTCTGGAATTAACTTTTCTAAAAATCTGGCAAATCCTGATTCAACTTTTTCATATAAAAATAAAATATATGAATTTATTTTTTTATTTTTCTTTTCTTTATATAAATATTTAATTAATATTATTGTGTTTTTAATTGTAGATAAATCTAAACATTCAATGTTTGATATTAAGAATAAAATTGGTCTTTCGCAAAACATTGCCCTATATAGAAAAGCTTGAATATTTTCGATTGATGTATCTTTATTACAAATTAATAAAGTATTTATTATTGGGATATTATTTGTGATATTCAAATAAATATTTAATATATTATTAATCATGTCATTATTACTAGACGACTTTACTTTTCTATAAAGACCTGGAGAAATATTTTGGTCTTCAAATACTATATTTGGTTCGAATAATTGATCAAAATTGAGATTATTATGTTTAAATAATTGCTCCAAATATTGATTTATATTTTTTAATTCACTGATATTTTGATCATATTTGTAATCAATATTAATATCATTAATTTTATTTAAGCAAACAGAATTTATTAAATAAAACGGATTCTTACTTTCTTTGTTTTTAAGTTGATTATATATTTGAATAAATTGTTGTCCATAAAATAATCTTAATAAAGGAAATTTTTCATAAGCTTCTCTTATAGAGTTACTAAACTTAATATTTTTATTTTTAAAATCATCTATAATATCTTTTAAATCTTTATCATTTTCATCCTTTGCAACAGAATTTTTGACATTTAATTTTAAATCTTCAATATATGGATATCCAATATGAAGCAAATTATTCAATGTTAAAGTTAATTGCTTTATATCATCTATTAAATTAATATATTCTTTATAAATTTTCATTTTATCTAGAATTTCATCTTCTTTTTCACATTTTAAAGTTTTTGAGTTATTACTAGATATTAAAATTTTATTTCTTAATTCTTCTAAGCCTTTAACATCAACTTTTTCTTCATTTTCAACATTATCAATTACTTTTCTATAGATCATTCTAAATGTTACATAATAGTTTAGCTCATCTTTATATATTTCTATAGATGAATCAGTAATCATCATTTTTATTTTTTCTATAGTCATTATTGGATTTTCATCATATAATTGATAAACTCTTTTTATCTCCCCATAAATCTTTTGATAACTTACTAATCTTTCAAATATTTCTTTATTATTATTAAATTCTTTTCCAAAAATATCTATTAATGATTTATCAGTAGTAATTTCTTCATTGTCAAAAATATTTTTAAAAAATTCAAATATATAAATTAAATTATCAATATCTGATGTTTGTAATTCTGAAGCTGCATTTTCAACTATAAATTCATTTAAATTTCTTATTTCTAATTTAGAATCCATTAAAAATTTAAGGAAAATAAAAGCATCTTTTTTAACAGATTTATAAAATTTAATTAACGATGTTTCATTATTGATATCAAAACCTTTTTTAATTAATATATCAATGGTTTCAGTTATTTCTTCTTTATTAACATTTTCAGCTCCAATTTTTAAATCTAATTTTTTAATTTCTTCTCTAAACTCAGTGTTTTCAATGTTTTTTAATTCACTAAATGTATCAATAAAACGTAAAATTCCTTCCAATAATTTTGATATTATATCTTTTTGTGAATAGTTAATAAGATCATTTAGTAAATCATTTTTAATGTAATTTTCTTTATTTAAATCCTTAAATTCTTCTGTGGTAAATTCCATTTCTTTTTTTAGATCATTTTTATAAACATTTATTACATTTAAAATTATTGAAATATTTGGTATTTCAAAAAATTTCAATTTTTTTTCTTTTTGCATAATGATATTGGTTAATACTTCTCTATAATTTTTAATTGATTCTTTAAAAATTTTATCTTCGGATAATTTACTATTTTCTTTATTTTTTTCATATATAGACATGAAGAATTTTGAATTTCCATATTTTATATTTTTACTATCTTCTTTTGCTTGATAAAAATTAAATGATTTACTATCTTCAAAAAAATTATTTTTATTTAAGATAAAAATTACATTTGATTCTTTTAACTCTTTCAATTTGTTTTTAATCAAATCAATTTGAACTTTTTTTGTTTCGTTATAAAATAAATCATAATAATCTTTGATTAAATCCAATTCATCTAATTTCTTTTCACATTCATTCAAAGATTTCTTTAAATCTTTAAATATTTGCTCTGCTTCTTTATTTGATAGTACTTTTAATTTAATTAAAAACTTATTATCATTTAATATTGAATTTTTCAATGTTTCAAATTTGACTTTTTTGTCTTTTAAATCATTAATAATTTTAGTTTGGGTTTCTATTGATTGCTTAATGTATTTGCAATCTTTTAAAGTTTCTTTTATATCCTCGGTATAATTTTCCAAAAATAGTTTAAAAAATTCAAAATTAGGACTATCAGCTTTTAGATAAAAATCATTTTCAGTTAATTTCTTTCTTTCCATTTTTTTCAAAAAATCCCTCTTGAAATCGTTATTTTTAGCATATTTTAAAACTTTAATTAAAGTGGCTTCATTTATCACTTTTTCTTTATTATGCTTATCAAAAAAATCAATTATATATTCCTTGATTATTTCAACTATATGATTATTCTCCTCTTCTTTTATTAAAGCAAAATAATAATCAGTTGTAAATTGAATCATCTCATATAAAATATCAATTATCTCCTTTAATTTTTCAAGAGTCCCATTTTTAGAAATAGCAGTTATCCATTTATTTATTATTTCATAAGAAATCTTAATATTTTTTTCTTCTTGAATATTTATTATTAATTCCTTTAATTTTATATGAATCAAATTGAGTAATATATTTTTTAAAGAATCATCATCAAATAATTCAAAAATATTAGCCATATCGTTGAATTTTTCTATTTGATTTAAAAATACTGAATAAAATTTTTCTTGTAAATTAATATCTGAATTATTATATATTCCGAGTACATTATATGTTTTTATTAATTCAATATTTTTTTTGTAATTTTCATTGTTATTTGAAATATTAATATAACTAAATATTATAGGATCTCTATTTTCGTTATTGGAATAATTTTCAGAATAATAAATATCTTTTTTTTTGATAAAATTTAATATTTCTTGTGTAGTCATTTTTTTTGCCTTAATCATATTCATTCCTTTTTCATGAATATTACTATAATATCTATCCAAAATTTGTGCATTAATATTTTTTATATCAATGAATTTTTTTATTAATAAATAATCTTCTAAATCTTTATCTTTATAAATATCAACCATTTTTCCAAAAATTTCTTCTACTTTTAATATATTATAATTTTCTTGAAATTCTTTAATATAATTGAATATTCCTAATATATTTTTAATATTATCATTCGGATTTGGATCATCTAATTTCAAATTTTTAAAGGTCTTTTTTTCTCTAAATTTTATTGGTTTTATATATTCCAAATTTTCTTTAATTATATTTAAATTATTTTCAAGTCCTTTTCTCATATTTATGATAAATTCAATTTCTTCTTGATTTGAAGCTACTTTAAATAAATTACATTGAAGTGTATAAACTTGATTATCATTCATTCTTTTTTGTAAATCAGTAAATTTTATTTGCTTATCCAAAAAAATTAAATCAAAAAAAATTCGGGAACATTCCTCATTATCTGAATTTATTATTTCTAATAATAATTTAATATCATTAAATTTGGAATAAATTTTTATTAATATGGTGAAAATCTTTTTTTGATCTTTATTAGAAAATTCATTTTTTACTAACTCATTGCTTATATAGAGCTTTTTATCAATGTTTTTTTCTTCTAATTCTAAAGGATTAATTTCTATATTATCAAGATTTGGAGCATAAGACATATGTAGAATTATAAGGCAATGCAATAATTGCAAAATTACTTTTGGAGAAAGTTTTATACCTTTATTACTTGTTATTTTGGAATTTAAACAATTTATTAAATTCTTTTGAATAGTTGTTTTTTTTATTTGATTTTTTTCATCAAAAAAATAATTTAGGTATTCAGTAAAATAGTCATTCATACTTATTTTATAAAGATGATTTAATGGTTCCTTATCAAAATCATTAAAAATAAAAGTATCATCATCTTCATTAATTTTTGATTTCTCCATTTCAAATAATAAATCTTTACCTTTAATTTTAATGGATATTTTTTGTATTACTTCATCTGATACTATTTGAAAAAGACATAAACAATATTTGTTATTTTTATTTTTGCAATATTCTGAAATATTTAATAAATAAGAATTATAATTAGTATATGAAGGAGTCAGCCCCTCTTCATTAATTTGAGAAGTTGCAACTTCGATGTCTAATAAAGATTCTGATTTTAAAGCAATAATAAAAAAAATATTATAATGTGCATTGTCTTGAAAAATTACTTTCTTTTTTTTTGAATAATAAATTTGCTCAGAGATATTATTTTCTATTTTATTTTTCTTTTTTATATCAGTGTGTTCTTGGATTGTATTTATTTGAGATATTTGTTCATTGGCAAACTTTTCATCTCTCTTCTTAATAAATTTTTTTAACATTTCACATTCTTCTGGTGAAGCATCTCCCTCCTTTGAAAATTCATCAACTGTTTTAGCATCTAATTCAAATAAAGTTGTTGTATCAAATCCTATATTATCTAATGATTTCTGAGAAATATTTAATTGATTTTTTAAATAATTTATAGTCTCTTCATCACTACTATCTTTTGAAATTGTAATTATTATTTCTTTTTCTTTTGAATTGTTAAAGTGGCTAATAAATCTAGTTAATCTAATTCTTTGGCCAATATTCAAACCTAATTTTTTCATATCTTCTTCTTTTAAATTCTTAATTTCATTTTCGCCTTTTATAACTTCTAAATTACCTTTAAATCCAATATAATTTTCAAAAAATGTTTTCACTTCTTCTTCATTTTTAATTGATATATTTTTATAAATTTCTTTTGGTTGGAATCTAACTTGATGATAATTTATGAATTCTTTGATTTTTCTAGATGGTAAAACTCTAATACCAAGAACTTCTTTAAAATTACCAATATCTAATAAGACATCACCAGAAATTCCTTCATTTATGAATTTATTTTTTTCTTCTGAATTTATTTTGAAATTTTTTTCAAAAAAATCAGCTATTTCTTCACTTGTTGAATCAGCAGAAATTGAACATTCTATCATTTTATTTAATTTAAAAACATTTATATTATTTAAATATTAAAAAATATATTTATTTTTTAATCAAAAATAGTGTATATTTAAAATAAAAATATAATTTAAA
>NBJL03000320.1:0-14163 GCA_002087855.3 Entodinium caudatum | reverse complement strand
CCCAATCCCCAATCCCCAATCCCCAATCCCCAATCCCCAATCCCCAATAATTATAATTCAAAAAATAAATATAATTTATGTTTTAAAAATAAAATTAAACATAAATAAATTAAAATATATACTTGTAATTTTAAAATTATAAAAATATTAAAATTATTTCATTCCATTTTTTAAATTCCTTATTTGTCTATTTAGTTCATAATTTTTATCTTTATATTGATTCAGTTCATAATATAATTGATTATATTTTTTATTAAGAGAATTTATTTCTTCTTTTTGTTGATTTATTACAGATTCACTTTGATAATAATTTGTTTCTTTTCTTTGCTTCATTAAATAATTCAATTTTTCGACTAATTCTTTATTTATTGCTTTCAATTCTTCGTTTTCATCAACCAGTGAATTAAATTCCTCATCTTCGACTATTGTTCTATGTTCTATTATTTGTGTTTTTGAAAGTGACCTAATTTTTTCGTTTAAATTATTAATACTTTCGTCTTTTAATTTTATTCTTTCTTTTAATAATTTATTTTCATTTTCTTTTTCTGTGCTAATTTTTTTAATAGATTCTTCTTTATCTTTGTTTTGTCTTAATAAATTATTGATTCTACCATTCAATTCATTGATTAATTTATTATTTTTATTAATTATCAAATCTTTTTCTCCTAATTGAGCTTCCAAATCCTGTTTTTCAGAAGTAACTTTATCTAATTTGATTTTGTCATAATTTATTTTATTGGGTTCTTGTATAATAGGTTTTTTATTGGCTAATCTTTTTACTTGATTATTCAATCTTTCATTTTCTCCTTTATATTTATTTATTTCATCGTTTAAATTTTTATTTATATTAATATATTCATTGATTTTTCCTTTGTCTTGCTGGAACTTTTCATTTAGAACATTTATTTCATTTTGTAAATCATTGATTTCATTAATATATTTATTTTTTTCTAATTCATTTTCTTCTTTTTGTCTTTTGAGATTTAAAATTTCATTTTTATTTTTGCTATTTTCTTCTTTTAACACCATATTTTCAATTTTAATTTTATTAGTATTATCAGTAACGCTTTTTTCTTTTGTTTTCATAGTATCATGTAATTTCTGAATTTTGTCCAGTTTTTGTTTTAATGTATTATTTTCACTTTTTAATTTATTGACTTCTTGTTTTATCGGTTCATATTCTTTTATTAATAAATTTTTATTCTTAATATTATTATCATTTTCTGCTTTTATTTTATTATTCTCATTTTGCAATTTTTTTAAAGCTTCTTTTTGGGTATTTATATCCTTAGATAAAGCTGCAATGTCTTTCTTATATGATTCATTGTCTTTTTTGAGCTTATTGTTATCTTCTTTTATCGAGGTATTTTCTTTTCCTAATTTGATATTTTCTTCTTTTAAAGAAATATATTCATTTTTCGATTTGGCAATTTCATCATTTTGATTTTTTTCTTTTTTTAAATGGTTATTTATATCATTCAATGAAATGTTATATTGTGATTTTATTTTGGTGTATTCGGATTTGAGATTATCATACTCTTTTTTTATCTCATTTAATTTTTCGTTTAATTGATTATTTTCTATATTGATTTCCTCATTTTCTTTATTGAGTGAATCAATATCATTCTTTGCTTGATTTTGTTCTTTTTCGTTTTCTTGTTTGAATAATTCGAATTCTTTTTCTAAATCTAATTTTTCTTGGTTGATTAATTCGTTTTCGTCTATTTCTTTTTGTAATTCACCTTTGGTTATATTTAGTTCTTCTTCTAATTTTGTGTAATCAGCATTTATTTTATCGTATTCTTTTTGCAAATTATCTTTATCTTCGGTGAGTTTAATGAAATCGTTTTTTAATTTATTATTTTTATCTTTGATTGTATTCAATTCTTGTTCTAAATTACTATTATTTTTTTTCATTGAATTTTTTTCTGTTTCGACATTGTTCTTTTCTTCATTTAGTGTTTCGTATTGTTGATTAATCATATTATTTTCGTCTTTTATTGAATTTAGTTCTTCTTCTAATTTTTCTAAGTCTTCTTTTAGTGCTTCGCATTCATTTTGCAAATTATTTTTTTCTTCCGTGATTGAACTTAAATCATTTTTTAATTTATTATTGTTTTCTTTTTGTGAATTTAAGTCATCTTTTAACTTATTTTTTTCTTCGGTTAATGCCCTGTTATTATCTTCTAATTTATTATTTTTTTCTTTTTCCATATTAAGTTCTTTTAATACATTATTATTCTCACTTTTCAATTCTATTATTTCTTTCTCTAAATTATTATTTTTTGTTTCTATATTACCTAAATTTTTTTGAAGTTTATCATTTTCTTTGGTGATTTGTTCCAATTTTTTTTCAAGATTATTTTTTTCTTTATTCATAACATTTGAATTATTTTGCAATTTACTTTTATCATCTTTTATTGATTCAAATTCTTTTTGTAATTGTTTTAGTTCATTATCGATTTCTTCTTTTTCTTTTTCTAATTTTTCATTTTCGTCGACAATTTCATTATAATCTTCAATTAATTTATCTTTTTCTTGATTTAATGCATCAATTTCTTTCTTTAAATTTTTGTTATCTTCATCCATTAAATCACATTGTTCTTTTAACTTTGATTGCTCATTGGCATATTCCTCGTTTTCATTCTTTAAATTTTCTTTTTCTTCTTTTGTATTATTAATTTGATTTTTTAAATCATTGTTTTCTTTGATTAAAGAATTTTTTTCTGAATTTAATTTATCTTTTAATTTGGTGATTTCATCCAATTTCCCTGTTAAATTTTTTTTTTCTTCTTTAATATTTTGAAGCTCTTTTTGAATTTTATTTTTTTCTTCTATTATTAAATTGAGTTGATTATTAATTGATTTTTTTTCTTCTATTAATTTTAAATTTTCTTCATTAGATGAACTATTTTCCTTCAAACTTTGTTCATTTTGCTCTTTTATTAAATTATTTTCCTCACTTAAAATATTATTCTGCTCTTTAATATAATTATTTTCTTCATTCAATTTATTATTTTCTTCCTTTATTAAATTAATTTCTTCCAAAATTTTTTCATTTTCTTCTTTCATTTGTTCATTATCTTTTAAAATATTTTCATTTTCTTCCTTAATACTATTATAATTTTCATTTAATTCTTTATTTTTGATAATATATTCATTATAATTTTTCTTCAATAAATCTATATCTTGTAATAATTTATTATAATCATTATTTAATAAATCATACTTTTTTTGTTCTTCATTTAATTTCTCCACATTTTTTTTCAATTCTATATTTTCTTCATTTAATAAATTGCAATTATTTTTCAAATTATTCATTTCTTCATCTTTTCCTTCCATTTCTTCTTTTACTTTCTCAAATTCATTTTTTATTTTTTCTAATTCATTGTTTTTATTAATTATTTCCTCAGCTAAATTCTTCATTTCTGAATTGGTATTATCATTATTATTTAATAATTCATTAATTTTTCCCAAATTTTTTTTGTTCTCAATCCCAATTTTTTCTATTTCACTTTTTTTGTTTTTTAATTCTTCTTTTAATTTAAGGATTTCATTATTTCTATTGTCTAAATCCTTTTTAAGTTCATTTAATTGAGAATTGTTTTCGTTATTTTGATTATCAATTTCATTATTTAATTTTTGTATTTCTTCATTTAATTCATTTATTTTATCGTTTTTTTCATTATTTTCTTCTGAAATTTCTTTAATTTTATTTTCATATTCTTCAATCTTAGTATTTGTTTCATTAATGATTTCTTCATTTTCGATTTTATATTGTTCAATTTCGCTATTTAATTGCTGAATAATATTATCTTTGCCATCTTTATCTTTTAACAAGTATTCATTATTTTTTATTTGTTCTTCCAAAACTCCAATTTCTTCAACGTGTTGTTGAGCTTCTTCGTTTAATGATTTTATTTGTATTAAATATTTCTGATTTTCTTTTTTGAGTTTATCATTCTCGTTTTTATAAGCGTCTATAATTTTTTTCTTTTGGGCCAAATCCCCGTTGAATTCCTGAATTTTATTATTTAATAGTTCTTCGTTTTTTTTATTAGTATTTTCCATTTCTTTTTGTATCAATTTTAATTTATTGTCAAAATCATTTCCTAACATGTTTCTATCGGATTTCATGTTCTCTAATTCTTCTTCTAATTGAGTTAAGGCGTTTTTCAATTCTAAATTTTCAGCACCTAATTGTCTATTTTCTTCCATTATTTTAGAATTATGGACATTGTTTTCATTTGAAAATTGGTTATTAATTGGGTCTTCACCGACTGAAACCATTAATGCATTTTCTTTTTTATTATTATTATTTTGTTCATTGTTATTATTAGCGTTATTAGATAACTGCATTAAAAAATTAGGAAAGACTTCATTTGCTCTATCCAAAGTATCTTTTAATTTAAGAACTAAATCTTCCAATTTTGAATTATGGTCTTTTAATGCTTTTATTTTTTCGTGGTATTTAGCCACTTTTTTTTCATATTTTTCTATTTGTTTAACATAATTTTCCTGGTTACTGCCTTTATAAAACATGGAATCGGTCTGGTTTTGGGGATCCATTTCATTTTGGTTTGAGTCTCCATAAAATTGAGATTGAGTTCTTGATAATTCTTTTAGCTTTTGGACTTCATTTGTTAATTTTATATTTTTTAATTTAGCATCAATTAATTGCTCTTTATATGATTGAATTTGTTCATCCATGTCACCGCCTTCTTGGTACATCTCTTCTAATTGATTATTTAATTGCATTTTTTGATTATTTGGATATGATTCGTAATCATAATCATTTAAATCGTTTATATTATTGATATTATTGTTTTGCATGTTTTTGGGAATTTCATTATAATTTTGGTATAAGTACATAGAATTTGGGTCTTCTGGTACCTTCATTTTTTTCATTTTTTTAAATATATTTAAATATAAAATTTAAATTAAAATAATTTATAATGGTTATTTCTGAATTTTATTTTATAATATATTCTTTGGGGGATTGGGGATTGGGGATTGGGGATTGGGGATTGGGGATTGGGCCCAATCCCCAATCCCCATTATATATGTTTTAAAAAGTGGAATATTTTTTTAAATAAATAGATTAATATATATTTTTTTATAATATTCATATTTATTTTAACAAAAATAAATGAAAAATCGGCAAACCCAACAAAACCATGTAAAAAAAATATCAATAATTCATATAAATAACACCGAAAATAATCCAGAAATTATAAAATATTCTAATAATAAAAGAAACACTTTAACCAAAATAATTAATAATAATAGAAATAATAATACACTTAAACAATATAATACTATTAATGATATAAATAGAATTCCAAAAGTATATAGACCAAAAACAAAGTCAAATTCGGATAATTTTAATAATAACAATAATAATTATATAAATAAAAGAGAAATTAATTCAAATAAAAATCACCAAGGTAAATTACATTTAATAAGAAAATCAGAAGGTCAATTACCTTCATATTATTACATTACATCGAATAATATTAATAATAAATCCAAGAAAACAATAGATCTTCACCAACAGAGTAATTCAAATTATCATGAAATTAATCAAATCAAAAAAAATCATAGAACCCAACAAAATTCAAGAGATAAAAATCCAATATATACAAATCATTCAACGATTTTTATATCTAGTTCATCAAGACATTCCAAAGAAAAAATTAGAAACATAACTAAAAATGTTAATATAAATAAAATAGTGAAAAATATGCCAAAATTGAATTTGGCAAAATTAAAGGAAATATCAAAAGATTATACAAAAAAACCCCAGACTTCTAGAACAATTTTAACCAATAATAAAATAGAACAAATTAAAAATATAAAAAAACAAAATCATATTCAAAATATAGAAAAAGAAGAAAATAAAGTTAAATTTTCAAGAAGATTAGAAATTACTGAAAAAACAGAAGTTTTATTACCAAATCAAATATTTAAGCCATATGAGCAATTTGAAAAGAAAGAAAAGCCTATTATAGAAATAAAAAAAAATAAGGATGGAACTAATTTAAAGATAATTAAAGAAATTTTAATAAAAACAACTATAGAAAACTCATTAATTGATGTTCCTAAAATAAATATTGTAAAAAATGCACCTCAAGTAACACTAATTAAACAAAAAATAACAAAGGAATATATCACTACTATAAAATTTTATTCAAATATAATTGACTTTGATGAAAATACTAATATAATTAATAGCAACATCAATATTAATAATAACAATAACAACATTAACATTAATAATAAATCAGAAAATCAAAGAAAGAAAAATAATTCTAATCATGAATTGATAGAAATAAAACCTGAAAAACCAGTAAATGCTAAAAATGGGCAAAATTTAATTAATCATGAAAAAGAAATTAAAATTAATAATGAGCCTTTGACATATAGAGGCACAAATGGTTTCGAAAAAAGTAATATATATAAAAGCCTTATAAATGAAAAAAATAAAAGAAATATCAAAAACACAGTTTATAGTAATGTTATTAACAATAATATAATTAAACCACATAAAAGAAATAGTAATTCTAAAAAAAATGCAAAAATTGATAATATGATTAGGAAAAATATTCAAAATCAAAATTTTCATACAATAGGCAATATTCATAGAAAAAATAAATATAGTGGAAATATTGGAATAAATGCTAATTTAAATATAAATAAAAATCAAGATGGAAATTTAATGGATAATAATAATAATATGAATGAAATTTCAAGTATAAATAAAAATATGAATAATATTTCAAAAGATAAATTAAAATTTTTAACTTCTAAAGATTTCAATAATTTGCAAGGGTTGAGTAATGAAAGTCAATTACTATCAAATATAATGAATGTAAATGGCTCAGTGAATAGTTTTAGTATAAGTGAAAGTAAATATTCCAGTAAAAATCTTTTTGATATTCCTTTTAATTTAGATCTTGAAAAAAATGAATCAGAGAAATTGGATGAAAAAGAAAAGATAATATTTAATGAAAAAGATAAAAAGGAAGAAAACGAAAAAAATGAGAAGAATGAGAAGAACGAAGAAAAAAAAGTAATAAATAATAATGAAAATAAATATGAAAAATTAAATGAATTTATTATGAAATTTAATGATGAAAAAGAAAAGCCTGATTCAACTAATAATAATCCAAATGGAGAAAAAACAGAAAAGGGTAAATCCCGATTAATAGAAAATCAAAATGAAGAAAAGTTATTAAACCAAATGCAATTATCTAATATAAATTTAACTTTAAAAGAATTCGAAGAAAATGAAAATGATGATAATAATGCATATTATGGTGAAAATGCAAATAATTTCGATAAAAGGGATTTAACGGGTAGCATCATGTTTATAAATAGCAATATAGACAAAAATATTCATATACAAAATGGTCTGGAGAATTATAGTATTAATATGGATGGAAATAGTATCACAGATAACTTTAATATAATTGAAGGAGGTAATTTATTAACAAAAAAAGATAAAGAATTTATTGATAAACAAGAAAATATTAAGAATGAAATAAAAGCTGAAAATAAAATGGAAGATATTATTCCTGATAATAATCTAGACGAAAAAGAAGAAGAAATTGAGAATGAAATTGAAGATGAAAATAAATTTTATAGTCCGTTAAATAAATATGAAAATAAATTTAATTTAGACCAAATAAATCCTTTTTAATACTCACCTTAAATTATACTTAAATTTTATTAAATATTTTAAATCAAATATAATAATAATATAATAATATTATTTTAAACACTTATATTAAATTTAATTCATATTTCTTCCTCATTTTCAGTTTTATTCCAACTTTGAGGTATTAGGGCTATAATTTCTTCTCTAATTAAATTCTTATTATATATAATATTCCCATTATCGCTTATTCCACTGAACATTCCAAAATATGTTTTAGTATTAACAAAATTAACATTGGTTAAATCAATAGAAGTTAAAGAATGACATTCCAAAAATAAACAATTGATATCAATAACATTAGTAGTATTAAAATGACTTAAATCAACAGAGGTCAAAGAATAACAATCCGAAAGCATTCCATTCATTAAAGTTACTTTGGAAGTATCGAATGATAAATTTACTTTTACTAAAGAACTACATTTTTGGAACATATATTCCATATTATTTAGTTTCGAAGTTTGCCAATTGTTCATTTCTAAAGAGACCAAAGAAGAACAATTATAAAACATACTTTTCATTGAAGTGACTTGAGATGTATCAAAATTGTTTAAGTTCAAAGAAATCAAAGAATTGCAGTTTTCGAACATATTTTGCATGTTTGTTATTTTCGAAGTTTTAAAAGAAGATAAATCTAATTCTTGTAATGAAGAACAGCCTGCGAATATATCATTCATTTTTTCGAGATTTATAGTATTGAAATTTTTTAGGTTTAAAGAATTTAAAGAAGTACATTCATAAAACAAGTTTGAAGCATCTTGTAATTGTTCTGCATTAAATTTAGATAAATCTAAATTCGTTAATGAGGAACATTTATAAAACATTGAATTCATGTTTGTAACCAAGCTAGTATCGAAATTTGATATCATTAAATTTTTTAAATTTATGCAACCTTTAAACATGGATTGCATATTTTTACATTTAGGGGTATTAAAATTATTTAAATCTAATTCAATCAAGGAAGAATCACCTTCGAACATCGAAGTAAAATCTTCGACATTATCAGTATTTAAGTTACCTATTTCAATTTTCTCTAAAGCAGAACATCCTCTAAATGTCTCTTTCATTGAAGTAGTTTTTTCAGTATTTAAATTTATTATATTTAAAATTTTTAAACTATAGCAATTTTTAAAAAGGCCAGAAATATCTATTAATTCTGTTGTATTAAAATTGCTTAAATCCAAAGATTCCAAAGAATAGCAGCTTTCAAATACATTATTCATATATTTAATTTTTTCTGTCTTAAAGTTTGTAATATTAATATCAGGTAAAGACCTACATCCTAAAAACATATTAGAAATGTCTTCTAAATAAGTTGTATTTATTGAAGATATATTAACATTATTTAATGAAACACAATAACTAAACATATTTTTCATTGATATTACTAAAGAAGTATTAATATCACCAAAATTCACTTTTTTTAACGAAGAACAACTATCAAAGACATATTTCATTTCTTCAATATAAAAAGCATTTAATTGGGAAAAATCAGCTTCTGTTAATGAAGTACAATCTTGAAAAATATAATTTATATTTGTTAAATTATCATTAAATTTAATTTCTACTGTGTAATTATCTAGTTCAGCGAATCGATATGAATCAACCGGATAAAGAGAGATATTCACAGTTCTATCCGAATTTTTAATTTGCATAGAACTTATATTTTTCAAAAAATTGCTATTTATTAAATGGATTTTCTTATCTAAGTTGTTAACTTCAAAGTTTAATACTATGATATTATCTTTAACATTAATAATTTCTTCATCTTTTTGATCATCTTTTTGTTCTCCATCATTTGACTCATCTGGGCGGAAAATAAAAACTAAAGCAATGGCTAAACCAACCACAATAATAAGGAAACAAGTAATTATTATCATTATTTTCCATTTATAAGCACTAAGACCTTCATTTTTATTTATTGAAATTTTGGGAGTTGAAGGAATTAATCGATCATCGTCTATTTCTTCATCAGCTTCATTATTTTCCGCATTTAATTTATCTTCATTTTCTTTCTCATCTGCCATTTTATAAAATAAAAAAAATATATATAATATTTTTTATATTAATATTAATGGAAAATAAAGATCAAAATGATAAAAACAAAGAAAATGAAAAAAAGGAAGAAGATACCATGGATATAATAAATATTAACGAGGAAAAACAAAAAATAGAAGATGAAAAGTATATAGATAAAAAAAATATGCAAAAGAAAAGGGAAAGAACTCCTTTTACTTTAGAAGGAGCAAAATTGCCTTTATCTTTATATACAAGAAGAATTATGAATACTTCTTTATTAAAGAAATATTTATCCAAAAATTCTTCATCCGGAATTTGTGGAAGTGTTAATTTAGGCAATACTTGTTATATGAACAGTTCAATAGCTTGTTTAAGTAACTGTGTTGAATTAACTTATTATTTTTTGTCAGGTCAATACAAAGATGATATCAATTATAAAAACAAATATGGTCTTAAAGGTAAATTAGCCGAAGGATGGTATAGTCTTTTAAGTGAATACTGGTTAGAAAGTAACAATAAAGGAAATCCAAAAGATATTAAGGATATAGTAGGAGAAAAAGATATCAAATATAAAGGATATAATCAACAAGATTCAAATGAGTTCATTAATTTGTTTTTGGATATATTAAATGAAGATTTGAATTTCAGTGATGAAAAAAAATATATTGAATTACAAGAAAAAAGCGATACAGAAAAAGACGAAGAATGCGCTAAGAGATTCTGGGAAGCAAATTTGATAAGAAATGATTCTATAATAACGGATTTATTCTGTGGTTTATTTAAATCAACAATTATTTGTCCTAAATGCAATAAAATCAGTGTCACTTTCGAGCCTTTTTATTCTATCAATTTACCTTTGAAAGAAAATAAAAAGAAGCAAAAATTTTTAAAAGAAAAAAAAATCATTGAAGAATTTAAGGTAGTTTATGTGCCTAAATATGGAATAAGGACAACAATTTGTGTTAAAATTCTAGATATACCTAATATTGCTCAAATGAAAGAATGCACAGAACTTTTAAAAAATAACGAAAATTTTGAATATAAAGATTTATTAAACAATGTGAGTTATTTCAAAATATACAATCAAATAAACCAAGGAGAAACAGATGAAGATGCTTTTGTTGATGAGGAATTTATATTTTTTTTATATGAAGCTAATAATCTTCTAGAAAATAATGCAGTTAAAATACCAATATATTTCATTTTTTCAAACTCAGAAGGAAAAATTGAATTATCTGACTATCCTCGATTGATTTTCTGTGAAAATGATATGACTTTAAGAGAATTCAGGAAAAAAATTTATTTACTTATAAGGAAACATATTTACAGTCCTTTTATTAATTTCAACAAAGAAAAAATTGATGAGTTAAGTAAAGAAATCACCAAATATAGAAAAGATAAAACTATTGAGGATGATTATTTATTTAAGCTCATTGAAGAAGAATATGAAAGAATTTTTAGCCCAAATCTTAGTGAAGAAGATATTATGTGTCTAAAAGAATATATGAAAGATATTCCTTTTCAGATAACTTTGAGAGAATTAATTGGAACTACAGTAATAAAAGTATTTGAAACTGATGATATGAATGAGTTAACTAGTGAATTTAAAGAGTTGACTGGGATTGAGGATATTTATGCTAGTATTAATGAAATATTAAGTAAATTGGATGAATTTGTTGTAAATATTGAATTTAATTATGATTCTGTATTTATTAACAAACAAAATTACAAATTTAACAGTTATAATACAATAAGTATAAAATATCCAAAAAGTCAAGAAGAAGAAGAGAAAATGGAAGAAGAAAAAGAAGAGGAATATCATAAGCCAAATTTGGTTGAATGCTTGAAATATTTTTGTGAAGAAGAACAATTAAAACCAGGGAATGAATGGTATTGTAATAAATGTAAAGAACATTTATTAGCTAAGAAGAAAATAGATTTATATTATTTACCAAAAATATTAATAATTAATTTCAAAAGATTCATTAAAGAAAATTCAATATGGGAAAAAAATGATGAAGATATTGATTTCCCAATAAGTAATTTTAATATGAAAGATTTAATAATAGGACCTGATAAAGATCATTCTGTATATGATTTATTTGCTGTGAGTCAACATTATGGTACTACAGGAGGAGGACATTATACTGCCGTTTGCAGGAATAACGATAATTGGTATAATTATGACGATTCTTCCGTGACACCAACAAGTTTTAAAGCTTGTTTATCTTCGGCTGCCTATGTTCTTTTTTATAGAAGACAAACTGATTAATAATAATTATTATAAATATATATTAAAATAAATTTTATATTTGGCTTTAATACAAAAAAATTAAAAATAATATATGGGGATTGGGGATTGGGGATTGGGGATTGGGGATTGGGGATTGGGCCCAATCCCCAATCCCCAATCCCCAATCCCCAATCCCCAATCCCCAATTCTTATTATTTTTCGAATAAAAAATGAATTTAATTTCTATTTTTTTGAATAAATTATATAAAGCATTTATTTATTCAAAATAATATATCAAAAATGGAAAGTCAAGAAATAGATAATTATCCCCCAGCAAATGTTATTACCCAGGCTGTAAAAGATTATCCTATTATAAGATGTGAAGATTGTCACGAACTTTTATTCATGGATTTTAATCTGAATAAAAAAGAAATTCAGCTCATATGTGAAAAAGAAAAAAAAACCAAGAATATTCCTTTTGATACTTTTTTTGAAACAATCGATAAATATAAAGAAATGAATTGTTGTGAATTCTGCAAAAATAAAAATATTTCACAAATTTATTATTTATGTAAAGAATGTTCAAATAAAATATTATGCGAAAATTGTTTTAATGAGCATGATAAAAAGCATGAAATTATTAAATTTAAAATTGATTCTACTTGCAGGAAGCATTATTATCCTTATGAAAGCTATTGTCCAAAATGTAAGGAACATAAATGCTCTTATTGCTCTATAGATCATGATGAAAGTCATGAAAAAGATGAATTTTTGCTTAAAAAAAAATTATTTAAGAAAAATAAAATTGACGGATTCAAAGCAAATATTAAAAGAATAAATATGCTAAAAAATGAGATAGAACAAAAAATAAATTCTTTAATAAAAGAATTAGAAGATAAAATTAAATCTATAAATAATCTAAGAAACATTTTTTTTGAAAGTTTAAGTAAGAAAATGAAATTCGCTGAATTAATTCTTGATAATTATGAAAAAAAATTTAAAGATTTAGATTTAAATTATTATAATATAAGTAATTTGGAAAAGCAAATCAATTTCAATTTATTGGAATTAAATTATAATGAAAATAATTCCTTAGACAAAAAAATAGAAATTATTACTCAATATTTAAACCAAAATTTAAATGCTCAATTTAAATTCGATAATGATAAAATGGATAAAATTGAAAATTTTCAAAATATTGAAAAAATTAATAAAATTAATGGGATAATATATGAAAATTTACAAGAATTTAACAAAGCAGTTAGGCTTTTTGTTGATTTTAATAAAGATTTATTTATTCTTTGTACTGCAAATATTATTCATTTAATATCTAAAATAAATTATGAAACAAAAATTGAAATAAGAGAAATTGAAATCAAGGATATTAAATTTTATAAAAAAATTGATGATGAAAAATTTTTAATCCAGATACCAAACTACATTTTTATTATTAGAGTTTTTAATAATATTGATTATATGATTATTCAAAAATACCAATTTCTTTGCGATTATTTTGATTTTAATACTAAATTTGATATGGTCTACATAGAATATACGAACTCAAGGTATTATTTTTATTTCCAAACAATTTCAGGCATTATTAAAAATTCTAGTGCTAATTATTTGAATGAAACTGATGATAATGGTAGGCCTCAATTTATAAATGACTCTCAATTTTTTTATTTTTGTAAAAATTTTATAAAATTATATGATATAAATGGCAATGCACTTAAATATCTTAATCTTGATTATTATTATAATTATGCTAGAATAATTGATTTAAATGAAAGTTTTTATTGTTTGAATGATGGAAACAAAATATTATTATTAAATAAAAATAATTTAACTTTATCAAAAACAATAAGCATGAATAATAATAATTTAGGTCTTTTTAAAATTTCAAATAATATGATTACAATCTTTGAATCAAATAATAAAAACTTAATAATAAATAATTATGAAATTTTAATGAGTGGCCTAAATTGGGATAAAAAAGAATCAAAAATTATTTTAAATGAAGAAGCTTTTAGTATAGAAGAATGTAATAATTATTTCTTTTGTAAAACTAAATTGTTTAAGTTCAAAGAAATCAAAGAATTGCAGTTTTCGAACATATTTTGCATGTTTGTTATTTTCGAAGTTTTAAAAGAAGATAAATCTAATTCTTGTAATGAAGAACAGCCTGCGAATATAT
>NBJL03000317.1:1705-19422 GCA_002087855.3 Entodinium caudatum | reverse complement strand
AATAATTATTTAAATTAAGTTTTTATAACTAAATAATTTATTAAAGAAATTTAAACTAATTTTATTTAATTTAATTTTATCTAATTTGGTAAAATAATGTTGCTTGATGTTCCTTCAATCATAGTTTTATCACTAGTTTTTCTCCTAAAGAAAGTGAAACCAGCAATTATCAAAGCCAAAGCAACAATAGGAACTAATATAATGGCAACAATTGCTCCTGCATTTAATCCTGATTTCTTCTTATTATAACGCCTATAATAATTATATTGACTTGAATTAGTACCATAAGTAATAATTGAATTTTCTTCAAAGTTTACAAGCAATATATCATTATCAATTACTGATAGAGAATTATTCAAATCATATTTGGTATTATCATCTAATCTGCAATTTAAAGTATATTTTTCTAAAGTAGTATCTAAAATCCTACAATTTATTTCGTTGTTATCTTTTTCAGAATCAGTATTTGTAATCAATGCTATATTTTTATTTACTTCGAAATTAGGATCTTCTTCCATTAATCCAGTAATGTTAAATACTTTTTCATTTTGATTTAATTTTGATTTCTGTAATAAATATATATTTGCATTTTCGAATAAATTATTGTATTGCTCTGGAAGATTTCCTAAATTATTCATATATTCTGAAGCCAAAGGAGAAATAATCAAATCTGAATTCATTCCTTCGAAATTTATATCTTTATTTAGAGCAATACTTTTTATATTGGAATTTTTAGCATCAATTGCACATTTATATTTTAATTTATTTTCATTTACAACTTCTTGTTTTTCACAGTTTACATTATTTTCATCATCTAATATTCTCAAAATAGAATTATAAGTTATAACAGAAGTAAAATTCAATATTTGAGGAAACTCAAAATCAACAAATGCGAAGAAATAAATATTAAAAGTAATTCTCAAATCTATTAAAATATAATTACTAAATCCCAAAAGAACTATTGGAATATTATCTGAATCAATAATTGTTGAAGATAATAATAAATTATCAGTGCTACTTTCTGTATTATTATAACCGGATTGATATTCTTCATTATCAGACCCAAATAATGAAGTGCATCCATTAAACATTCCTACTCTATTGGTTACAGATACTGAATCTAGTCTTGATAAATAATAAACGTTTTTCAAAAGACCGCAATTAGCAAATAAATAGCCCATATTTGTAACTTTAGAAGTATCGAAATTAGATATATCAATTGTTACTACTTTAACACCATTTCTAAACATTGAATTCATATTAAGCAAATTTGAAGTATCAAAACTTGATAAATTAAGGATTTCTAAAGCTCTGCAATTATAAAACATATAAGCCATATTTGATACTTCTGATGTATCAAAATCACTTACGTCATTTGATTCTAATAATCTACAATTATAAAACATATAACTCATATCAGTAACTGATGATGTATTAATATTTGAGAAATCAATTGATTTCAATGCGGTGCATCCGTAAAATGTGGAACTCATATTGGATACTAAAGATGCATCAAATTGAGATAAATCTATTGATTCTATATAAATATTATTACTATCACCATCTCTTGCAAAATATTTTTCCATATTTGTAATTGGAGTATTATAATGTATTTCTATTTTAGTACCTGATGCTATATTTAATTCAGTACTATCAGTGTATGTCCTATTTATATAATTTATGAAACTTATATTATTTCTGTAATCATTTTTAAAACCATTTTTATAAGTACAATCCTTATTATAATATAATGTGATATAATTTGAAGATTGGCATAAATGAGTTTCAAAATTATAATCGCAACAAATTTTTCTAATAGTTGAGTCTGTTATGATATCAGAATTTTGACAAACAATTAATTTATCATTAAAATTATTTTCATTTATTTTTTCAATTAAATCAGAAGATATTTGAATATCATTCAAAGTCAAATATTCTAAATTTTCTAAATTATAAAATATGTTTGTTATATATTCAACATTAATCAAATTCCAATTAGATAAATCCATAGACTTTAATGAAGTACATCCATAGAATAAATAATCCATATTAATTATATTTGATACATCGAAATTTGATAAATCTAAATATTCTAAAGAATTACAATTATAAAAAGATGAATTCATGCTTGTTAATAAAGTAGTATTCAAATTTGTTATATTAATTGATTCTAAAGAATTACATCCATAAAATATAGAATCAATTGAAGTTAATAAAGATGAATCAAAATGAGAAAAATCTATTGATATTATATTACCTGTTCTTTCATCATATCTCTTATCGAAAAATGATTCAAAACTTGTAACAGGAGAAGAAAAATAAATTTCTATTTTAGAACCTGGCTCTATCTTAAAGTTGTCATCTAATCCTAATTCAGAATTTTGATAAATAATAGACCTAATACCATTTCTATATTCATTTATGAAATCAGAATTATATTTAGATTCAGTTTGCCCATAATATACAATTATATAACTTGTATAATTAGAACTGTCACAATAATCAGTTTCAATATCATAATCACAGCACATTTGTATTGCATTAGGATTGGTTATTATTTCAGAATTTTGGCAAACTGTTAAATTATCTATATTATTTAATGTTTTATTGACTTCATTTAAGAATACTTGAGAAGTTGTAATATTATTTAAACTAATATATTTCAAATTTGTCACATTAACAAATAAATTAGAAGCTTTTCTAACATTACTCAAATCAAAGCCAGATATATCAAGTAATTTTAATGAGTTACATCCATTAAACATATAATCCATATAAACTAATGATAAAGTATTAAAATTGGATAAATCAACTGATTCTAATGAATTACAACCATAAAACATATAATCCATATATCTAACTAAAGGTGTATTGAAATTTAATAAATCAATTGACTCTAGCTGTTCACAAAGCATAAACATTCCATACATATTTATAACTAATGATGTATCAAAATTAGATATATCAAGTGATATTAATTGTTTACAATTATAAAACATATAACCCATATCCGTAACTAATGATGTATCAAAATTAGATATATCAAGTGATATTAATTTAGAACAATTATAAAACATTCTATACATATTTGTAACTAATGATGTATCAAAATTTGATATATCAAGTGATTCTAAATTTTGGCAATCATAAAATATTTTATTCATATCATTAACTAAAGAAGTATTAAAATTAGCTAAATTGAGTGATTTTAATTGACCACAGCTATAGAACATTTCATACATAAGTGTAACTAATGATGTATCAAATTTTGATAAATTAAGTGATTCTAATTGACTACAGCCATAAAACATTCTATGCATATCAATAACTGAAGAAGTATTAAAATTAGATAAATCAATTGATTTTAATTGTGCACAATCATAAAACATTTCATTCATATTTGTAACTAATGAAGTATCAAATTTAGATAAATCAATTGATTCTAATAGTTTACATCCATAAAACATTTTACGAGTAAATAAAACCGATGATGTATCAAAATTAGATAAATCAAGAGATTTTAATTGCTCACAATCACCAAACATTTTATACATACTTGTAACAGAAGAAGTATCGAAATTAGATAAATCAATTGATTTTAAATTTTTACAACCATCAAATATGTTATCCATATTAGTAACTAATGTTGTATTAAAATTAGATACATCAATTGATTCTAATTGTTGGAGGTTAGAAAACATTCCAATCATATTTGTAACTAATGATGTATCAAACTTTGATATATCAATTGATTGTAATTGTTGGCAATTAGAGAATATACCTTGCATATTTCTAACTGAAGATGTATTAAAGTTTAATAAATTTATTGACTTTAATTGCGAGCATAGTGAAAACGTGCCATTCATATAGGTAACTAAAGAAGTATTAAAATTTGATATATCAAGTGATTCTAATCCTTCACAATCGAAAAACATTCCTGACATATCAGTAACTAATGATGTATCAAAATTAGATAAATTAAGTGATTTTAATCCTATACAACCATAAAACATATTTGTCATGTTTGTTACTAACGATGTATTAAATTTTGATAAATCTAAAGATTTTATATTATAACAACCATAAAACATATAAGCTGTGTTTTCTAATAATGATGAATCAAAATGAGATAAATCTATTGAAATTATACTAATTGAGTTTTGTGCATTACGAGCATAAAAAAAGTAATTCATGCTTTTTACAGGCGATGAAAAATGAAGTTCTGTCGAATTACCCGAAGCAACAGTGAAGGAATCAGTAATTTTAATAATTTTATTTTCATAAACTATATAACTTACTTCATTTGTATAATCAGTTTGAAATTTTTTATAAGAAATTGCACTTTTATATTTAACTATTATATAATTATTAAATACACATGTTGAAACAACATTTGTATTATTTACAATTATTTGGTTTTGACATATAATGACATTATGATTAATATTATCATTTAAAAATTGAGAAAGTGCTGATTTGAATTGATCATTATGTTTTACATTATATAGATTTAAATAATTTATTGAGTTGAGACCATCAAACATTATATTTGAATTTCTAACTAATGATGTATTAAAATTGGATATATCAAGTGATTCTAATTTAGAACAATTATAAAACATTCCATACATATTTGTTATTAATGATGTATCAAAGCTAGATAAATCAAGTGATTCTAAATTTTCACAACCATAAAACATTCGACTCATATATGAAACCAATGATGTATCAAACTTTGATAAATTAAGTGATTGTAATTTTTTACAATTATAAAACATACTTTGCATATTTAGAACTAAGGAAGTATTAAAATTTGATAAATCAATTAATTCTAAATTTCCACACCCATAAAACATTTGATTCATATTTGTAACTAATGATGTATTAAAACTCGATAAATTAACTGATTCTAACTGTGTACATCCATAAAACATACTTTGCATATCTTTAACTAATGAAGTATCAAAATTGGATAAATCAATTGATTCTAATTGTTCACAATTCATAAACATTCTAGCCATATCAGTAACTAGTGATGTATTAAATTTAGTTAAATTAAATGATTTTATATTATTACAATCAGAAAAAATTCCATCCATATCAGTAACTAATGATGTATCGAAATTCGATAAATCAATTGATTCTAATTTTTTGCAATTATAAAACATTCTATTCATATTTGTAACTAATGATGTATCAAAGCTTGATAAATTAACTGATTCTAATTGTGTACAATTGAAAAACAATCTTTTCATATTTTTAATTAATGATGTATTAAATTTAGATAAATCAAGTGATTTTACCTGCTCTAAACCATAAAACATTCTTGTCATATCAGTTAATAAAGATGAATCAAAATTAGATAAGTCAAGTGATGTTAATTGTTTACAATTATAAAACATATCTTGCATATTTCTAACTATAGAAGTATTAAACTTTGATATATCTATTGATTCTATTTTTTCACAATTATAAAACATACCTTGCATATTTGTAACTAGAGAAGTATCAAATTTTGATAAATCAAATGATATTAATTGGTAACAATTATAAAACATTTGATTCATATTTGTTACTAAAGATGTATCAAAATTAGAAAAATCTATAGATTTTAATAGAAGACAACTATAAAACATATTTGAGGTGCTTGCTAATAATGATGAATCAAAATGAGATAAATCTACCGAAATTATTTTTTCTGTATCTTGATCAGAATTACGAGAAAAGAAATTATTCAAGCTTTTTACGGGCGATGAAAAATGAATTTCTATTGAATCCTTTGCCTTAATAGTGAAGGAATCAGTATTTTTAATTATTGTATTGTTATTAATTATATAACTTACGTCATTTCTATAATTATTTTGAAACTTCGTATATTTAATCTCTGTATCATATTGAACTATTATATAATTATTATATACGCATGTTGAAATAACATTTGTATTATTTACAATTGTTTGGCTTTGACATATAATTACATTAAGATTAGCATTATTATTTAAAAATTGAGAGAGTGAAGATTTCAATTGGTTATTATCTTTTACATTATATAGATTTATATATTTTATTGAGCTGAGACCATCAAACATCATTTGTAAATTTTTAACTTTTGATGAATCAAAATTAGATATATCAAGTGATTCTAATTTAGAACAATTATAAAACATTCTATCCATATTTGTAACTAATGATGTTATAAAGTGGGATAAATTTAATGATTCTAATTGTGTACAACCATTAAACATGTCATACATATCAGTAACTAATGATGTTTTAAAATTGGATATAACGAGTGATTCTAAATTATTACAACCATAAAACATTCCATTTAATTTTGTAACTAATGATGTATCAAATTTAGATAAATCAAGTGATTCTAATTCAGTACAATTAAAAAACATTTCATGCATATCTGAAACAATAGTTGTATTAAATTTAGTAAAGTCCAATGAGATTATATGATTACAACCATAAAACATTTGGCTCATATTTGTAACTAATGATGTATTAAAATTAGATATATCAAGAGATTCTAATTGTTCGCAACCATAAAACAATCTACTCATATCTTTAATTAATGATGTTTTAAATTTTGATAAATCAAGTGATTTTAATTGTTTACAATCATAAAACATTTCATACATTTCTGTAACGCTAGATGTATCAAAATTTGTTAAGTTAAGTGATTCTAAATTTTCACAACCATAAAACATTTGACTCATATTGGAGACGCTTAATGTTTTAAAAATAGATAAATCAAGTGATTTTAATTTTTTACAATCATAAAACATACCATGCATATCTGTAACTCTGGTAGTATCAAAATTTGAAAAATCAAGTGATTCTAAATTTTCACAACCATAAAACATTCGATTCATATCCCAGACTCTTGATGTATCAAAATTAGATAAATTAAGTGATTGTAATTGTTTGCAATTATGAAACATACGAAGCGTATTTCTAAGTAAAGAAGTTTTAAAATTTGATAAATCAACTGATTTTAAATTTGTACAATTATAAAACATTCCCCTCATATCAGTAACTAAAGAATTATCAAAATTTGAAAAATCTACTGATTCTAATTGTTGACAATTATAAAACATATAATCCATTTGTTTAACTAATGATATATTAAATTTTGATAAATCAAGGGATCTTAATCTACTAAGGCCATCAAACATATTTCCTGTATTTTCTAGTAATGATGAATTAAAATGAGATAAATCGACTGAAACTATATTTTCTGCATTTGGATCGGAAAAAACAGATAAAAATTTATATAAACTTTGTACAGGTGATGAAAAATGAATATCTATTGATTTATTGGCCTGAATAGTGAAGGAATCAGTAACTTTTAATAATTTATTTTCACTTATTATATAACTTACATCACGTCTATAACCATTTTCAAATTTTTCATATTCAGTTGTTAAATCGTATTTAAGTACCATATAATTATTATATTCGCATTCTGTAACAACATTTGTATTATTTATAATTGATACTTTTTGGCATATAAGTACATTATGATCAGGATTATCATCTAAAAATTGAGAAAGTGCAGATTTCAAATGACCATTGTCTATTATATTATATATATTTATATATTTTATTGAGTCGAGCCCATAAAACATCATTGATGAATTTGTAACTAATGACATGTTAAAATTGGATATATCTAGTGCTTCTAAATTAGCACAATTCATAAACATTCTAGACATATCTGTAACTAATGATGTATCAAAATTAGATAAATCAAGTAATTGTAATTGTTTGCAATTATAAAACATACCTTGCATATTATCAACTAATGAAGTATCAAATTTTGACAAATCTAATGATTTTAATTTTTCACAACCCCCGAACATTCCTAACATATTTTTAACTAAAGATGTATTAAATTTTGATAAATCTATTGATTCTAATTGTTCACAATTATAAAACATTTGATTCATATTTGTAACTAATGATGTATCAAAATTAGATAGATCTAGAGATTCTAATTGAATACAATTATAAAACATACTTTCCATATCACTGATTAAAGATGTATTAAAATTAGATAAATTAAGGGATTGTAATTGATTGCAACCTGAAAACATATTTGCAGTATTTTCTAATAATGATGAATCAAAATAAGATAAATCTATTGAAATTATATTTTCTGTATTTTGATCATAATCCCTAGAAAAAAGATTTTCTGAACTTTTTACAGGAGATTCAAAATGAATTTCTATTGAATTGTTTGCCTGAATAGTGAAGGAATCAGTAATTTTAATTATTTTATTTTCACTCATTAAATAAGTTATTTCATTTCTATAATCATTTTTAAATTTTTCATATGTAGTTTCTAAACCATATTGAGCTATTATATAATTATTATATTCACAGGTTGAAACAACATTTGTATTATTTACAATTGTTTGGCTTTGGCATATAATGACATTATGATTAATATTAATATTATCATTTAAAAATTGAGAAAGTGCTGATTTGAATTGATCATTATGTTTAACATTATAAAGTTCTATATATTTTATTGAGTCGAGCCCATCAAACATCATTGATGAATTTGTTACTAATGACGTATCAAAATTTGATATGTCAAGTGATTCAAATTTAGAACAATTATAAAACATTTGATTCATATTTGTAACTAAAGATGTATTAAAATTTGATAAATCAAGTGATTTCAATTGTGTACAATTATAAAACATACTCTCCATTTTTGTAACTAATGATGTATTGAAATTAGATAGATTAATTGACTCTAATTTATTACAATTATAAAACATATTCTCCATTTGTGTAACTAAGGATGTATTAAAACTAGATAAATTAATTGACACTAATTTATTACAATTATAAAACATACTACCCATTTCTAGAACTGATGATGTATTAAAACTTGATAAATTTATTGATTCTAATTGTTCACAATTATAAAACATATAAATCGTATATATATTTAATGAAGTATTAAAATTAGATAAATCAAGTGATTTTAATTTCTTACAATTATAAAACATATATTGCATATCCCACACTAAAGAAGTATTAAAATTTGATAAATTAAGTGATTCCAATTGTTCACAATTATAAAACATTCTAGACATATCTCTAACTGAGGATGTATCAAAATTAGATAAATCAAGTGATTCTAATTGTGTACAATTATAAAACATAAATGATGCCATATACACTAAAGATGTATTAAAATTAGAAAAATTAACGAATTTTAATTGATTACAACCATGAAACATGTTTCCAATATTTTCTAATGATGATGAATCAAAATGAGATAAATCTACAGAAGTTATATTTTCTATATTTTTATCATAGTCCACAGAAAAAAAATAATACAAACTTCTTTTTGCCGATTCAAAATGAATTTCTATTGAACTATTTGCCTGAATAAACAATGGCTCACTATTTTTAATTATTTTATTTTCATTAATTATGTAACTTATCTCTTTTCTATAATTATGAGGAAATATTTCATATGTAGTTTCTAAACCATATTGAGCTATTATATAATTATTATATTCACATGCTGAAACAACATTTGTATTATTTACAATTGTTTGGCTTTGGCATATAATAAAATTACGATTAATATTATCATTTAAAAATTGAGAAAGTGCTGATTTCAATTGGTTATTATCTTTTACATTAGATATATTTATATAATTTATTGAGTTGAGCCCATCAAACATCATTGATGAATTTGTTACTAATAATGTATTAAAATTTGATATATCAAGTGATACCATTTGTGTGCAATTATAAAACATGTTTTGTATATATATAGCTGATGATGTATCGAAATTAGATAAATTCAAAAATTGTAAATTTGCACAATTATAAAACATACTATCCATATTTGTAACTAATGTTTTTTTAAAACTGGATAAATCTATTGATTCTAATTTCTCACAATTATAAAACATATTTTGCATATCATTAACTAATGATGTGTTAAAACTAGATAAATTAATTGATTCTAATTGTTTGCAATTATAAAACATTTGATTCATACTTGTAACTAATGATGTATTAAAATTTGATAAATCTAATGATTTTAATTCTGTACAATTATAAAACATATTTTGCATATCATTAACTAATGGTGTATTAAAACTCGATAAATTAATTGATTCTAATTTCTCACAATTATAAAACATATTTTGCATATCATTAACTAATGACGTATTAAAACTCGATAAATCAAGTGATTCTAATTGTTTACAATTATAAAACATTTGATTCATATTTGTTACTAATGATGTATCAAAATTTGATATATTTAGTGATTTTAATTGTGTACAATTATAAAACATATATGAAATATTTTTTACTAATGATGTATAAAAATTGGATAAATCAAGTGATTTTAATTGTTTACAATTATAAAACATTTGATTCATATTTGTTACTAATGATGTATCAAAATTTGATATATTTAATGATTCTAAATTTTCGCAATTATAAAACATTTGATTCATATCTGTAACTAATGATGCATTAAAATTAGATAAATCAAGTGATTCTAATTGTGTGCAATTATAAAACATTTGACTCATATTTGTAACTCTTGAGGCATCAAAATTTGATAAATCAAGTGATTTTATTTGTGTACAATTATAAAACATATATTGCATATCTCTAACTAAAGAAGTTTTAAAATTTGATAAATTAAGCGATTCTAATTGATCACAGTTATAAAACATATATTGCATATTTGTAACTCTTGAGGCATCAATATTTGATAAATCAAGTGATTTTATTTGTGTACAATTATAAAACATATATTGCATATTTGTAACTCTTGAGGCATCAAAATTTGATAAATCAAGTGATTTTAAATTAGTACAATTATAAAACATTCTAGACATATCTGTAACTAATGATTCTTTAAAATTGGATATATCAAGTGATTCTAAATTATTACAATTATAAAACATATATTGCATATCGTAAACAGAGGGAGTTTTAAAATTTGATAAATTAAGAGATTTTAATTTAGTGCAATTATAAAACATTCGAGACATATCTCTAACAGAAGATGTATCAAAATTAGATAAATCAAGTGATTCCAATTGTTGACAATTATAAAACATTTTTTGCATATTGTAAACTAAAGAAGTATTAAAATTGGTAAAATTAACAGATTGTAATTTAATACAACCATCGAACATATTTACAGTGTAATCTAATAATGATGAATCAAAATGAGATAAATCTACTGAAATCATATTTTCTAAATTTTTATCAATGTCCCTAGAAAAAAAATCAAACATATTTTTTACAGGGGATTCAAAATGAATTTCTATTGAATTGTTTGCCTCAATAGTGAGAGAATCAGTATTTTTAATTATTTTATTATCTTTAATAATATAAGTCATTTGTGTTCTATAACTATTTATAAAACTTGTATATGTAGTTTCTAAACCATATTGAGCTATTATATAATTATTATATTCACATGTTGAAACAGAATTTGTATTATTTATAATTGTTTGGCTTTGGCATATAATTACATTAATATCAGTAAGATTATTTAATAATTGAGAAAGTGCAGATTTCAATTTGTTATTATCTTGTATATTAGATATATTTACATAATGTATTGAGTTAAGCCCATCAAATATCATATCTGAATATATAACTGATGACGTATCAAAATTGGATATATCAAGTGATTCTATTTTAGAACAATTATAAAACAATGAAGACATATCTGTAACTGATGATGTATTAAAATTTGATAAATCTAGAGATTCTAATTGATTACAGTTATAAAATACAGCATACATATCTCTAACTGAAGATGTATTAAAAGTTGATAAATCTAATGATTTTAAATTTTTACAATTATAAAACATTCTATCCATATTATTAACTAATGGTGTATCAAAATTAGATAAATTAATTGATTTTAATTGACTACAATCATAAAACATTCTTTGCATTTCTTTAACTACTAATGTATCAAAATTTGATAAATCAAGAGATTCTACGTTATAACAACTATGGAACATATATGCCATGTTTTTTACCAACGATGTATTAAAACTAGATAAATCAAAAGATTTTATTTGATTACAACCATAAAACATTTCAAACATACTTGTAACTAAGGATGTATCAAAACTAGATAAATTGAGTGATTCTAAATTTTCACAACCATAAAACATTTCATACATATTTCTTGCTAATGATGTATTAAAATTTGATAAATCAAGTGATTTTAATTGTTTACAATTATAAAATAGAGAATAAATATTTCTAACTAATGAAGTATTAAAGTTAGATAAATTGAGTGATTTTATACTTTCACAACCATAAAACATTTCACCAATATTTGTAACCATTGAAGTTTTAAAACTTGATAAATCAAGTGATTCTAATTGTTTACAATTGTAAAACATTCCTTTCATATTAGTAACTACTGAAGTATTAAATTTTGACAAATTTAAAGATTTTAAATTTAGACAATTATAAAAAATATATTCCATGCTTTCGACTAATGACGTATTAAAATTTGATAAATCAATTGACTCTAATGAATTACAATTTATAAACATATAATCCATATTTGTAACTGATGATGTATCAAAATTAGATAAATCCAACGGTTTTAATTTTTTACAATCATAGAACATATGATCCATACTTTTTACTAACGATGTATTAAAATTTTGTAAATCTATGGATTTTAAACGATTACATCTGTAAAACATATATGAAGTATTTTCAATTAATGATGAATCAAAGTGAGTAAAGTCTAGTGAAATTAATGTCGCTAAATTTTCATCATATGCACGAGAAAAAAAACTATACAAGCTTTTTACAGGCGATGAAAAATGAATTTCTATTGAATTGCCTGCAGGAATAATGAAGGAATCAGTATTTTTAATTATTTTATTTTCACTAATTATATAACTTATTTCATTTCTATAATCATTTAGAAATGTTTCATATGTAGTTTGGAAATAATATTGAGCTATTATATAATTATTAAGATCCATTGTTACAATTACATTAGTATTATTCATAATTGTTTGGTTATGAAGTATAATTATATTACGATTAGTATTATTATTTGCGAATTTAGAAAGTGTAGGTATCAATTGGTTATTATCTATTATATTATGAAGATCTATATATTTTATTGAATCGAGCCCATCAAACATTATTTGAGAGTTTGTTACTAAGGAGGTATTAAAATTGGATATATCGAGCGATTCTAAATTTTTGCAATTATAAAACGTTCCATACATACTTGTAACTAATGAAGTATCGAAATTTGATAAATCGAGTGATTCTAAATGTTCGCAACCAAAAAACATTCGATACATACTTCTAATTAATTTTGTATTAAAACTAGACAAATTAAGTGATTCTAATTGTTCATTAGCATAAAACATTTGTTGCATATTTGTAACTTTTGATGTATCAAAACTAGATAAATCAACTGATTTTAAATGATTACAGCCATAAAAGGTTAATCTCATATCTCTAACTAATGATGTATTGAAATTAGAGAAATCAACGGATTGTAATTGATTACAACCATAAAGCATATATCCTATATTTGTAACTAAAGATGAATCAAAGTTAGAAAAATCAATAGAAACTATATTTACTACATTTGGATCATCGTCCACTGAAAAAAAACTATTCAATCTTGTCACAGGTGATGAAAAATGAATTTCTATTGAATTCTCTGCTTGAATGGTGAAGGAATCAGTCAGGCTATATGTTTTACCTTCATTAACTATATGACTCATTCCACTTCTATGGTTAGCTTTAAATGAGGAATATTCTGTCTCTGTATAATATTTCACGGTAATATAATTGCTATCAGCTAATTTTCTTTTTTGATTACTTCCTCCAGGCTCAATTTCTTTAAAATTTGATACTTGTCCACCAAGGATATCAGCAGGTGAAATAAACAATATCACTAAAACGTAAAATAAAACTAGGTTCTTAAATTTCATATGTTTTATTTTTATTTTTTGGCATAATATGTCGAAAAAATTATTTTTTTTTTTTTGGATATAAAATTAAAAAAATAATTATTTTTAAAATTATCAAGTTTGGGTTATCGGTCTGGGGATTCTTGATTTTGAAAGTCCAAATGGTAATTAGATTATATCCACCAATCCCCACGTTATTTTAAGAAAAAAAATTCTAAAAAAATCAAATTTCTTTTTATATAAATGTAATCATATTTATAAAAAACGATTGACTTTTGCTAAGCTAATAAAACAATAGATCAATTAAAAAATAATTTTGTTAAATCAACAAAACGAGTTTTCTAAATCGATGAAAAAATCATGAAAAAATACAGTAGTCATTTCATAATTTCAAAGATTCTTCGATGTATATTATTACTAAAATGGAAAAGTTTAAATATTATTAATAAAAATAAATACAAATTTAGACATGGCATTTAAGAAATATAGCTTATTAACTTCTTTTTCTTTTTTATTTTCAGGCTTTTTTATTTTTATTTCGTTGTCAAATTTGATTAAAATCTTTGATATCTGTGGTAATATCGGTATTCCTTCATTTAATATTAGGTATGTTTTTAAAACTTTCGAAGAAAAAGTTTTTATCTTTTAAAAAATATGAAGAAAAACGTCATTCATTGAATCAATATTTGAAAATATTAAATGACGAAGGAAATTTTTCTATAATAGGTATGGTAAAAGAAATAACAAAACATTTTCATAAAACGTTAATTATTATTAAATTTGATGATAAAGACACCTAATTTTCATAGTATAATTATACCAAGAGATTAAATAAAGAATTTGACATGATACAAAAAATTAAAAAAAGAAGTATAAAAACTTATGAAATTAGTTATGGTTTTCTTAAGGCATATAACTTTTCCAATGCAAGATTTATTATAAGAAAGTTAAGATTCTACTAATTCGATAAAATAAAAAGAGATATACCATTCATTGATGAAAGGTTTTCTTATGAATAAAAGAACGATTTGGCTGATTTGATAAAAAGATGAAAAATTATGGAATTAAAAAATAATCGAGATATGTTGAGCCAAAAAAAGATGAATTGCATCAACTGACAGATGTGATTATGCTGATGGGTAATCACAGATACGCTTTTTAATTGGTGAAATTTTAAAAGATAGAAAGTAATGTCAAACAGACATAGTTAAAGATGGTTATGAAAAAAGAAAACCAAATTGATTAGTCTTAAAAAATCAGTGGAAAAATATATTGATAATGATATTAATTTATACTCAACTGAGATTGATGAATATACAAATATTTTGTTTTGTTTGAATGTTTAAAGGTCATAAAAGAAGATTTAAACAAAATAATGATGAGCCAAAAATATAAGTAATTATTTATGAAGAAGATGAAGATATTGACAGCCTTACAAGAGAATAATGCTTAATTTAGTTTCCTAAAATGGCTTTTTAAATTTATAATCAATATTTATATAAGGCGGAAAAACCTAACAAAAATAATTTAAATTATAAATATATATATACAAAATTAATTTATTTATTGAATATGTAATTTCAAATTTAAATATTTTGGCTGGTTTTTTTTAATTATGGAAATCAATTAAAATGAAAAATCATTTCTGAATTATTTTTTTAGAAAGAAAAATAAATTCTGATTAAATTAATATAAAATAACCGAATTGAATCGATTAGTTTAAATGAAGGAAAATTCGCATTATCAGCCAAAATTTAAGCTCCGCTATATTTTGGAAAGAAGGAATTTTTGCCAAGGTAATTTATATTTTAAAAAATCTATAAGAACAAAATGGTTATAAATAAAAATATTGTAAAAATATTAATTAGTAGAAAAATACCAAAAAACAGAAAAAAACGAAAAAAACGGAAAATTTTAAAAGGCTTATTAAATCTTGATCTAATATTTATTGGTATTAAAATAATGTTAATATTTATATTTATAAATGAAATTACTGGTTTATTTCAAAATGAACTTTTTTATCTTTTAATATTATATTGAATTATATATTTATTTTTCCATAAATTATATTATAACAGGATTTTATAAATGATATAATAATTTAAATGAAAAATATTTTTTTCATTATTTTTATTTTTTCGCAAAATAAATAGTTTAATATTAAATAATAAGAACTTTGGAATTTGAAGTTTTAATGCTAAATGAATAATATAATTGGTTTTGGCCAAATATAAAATTATTTAATTTATTATGTCATTATTAATCGCGATATCGCCTCTTAAGAGAAACAAATACCCCTTTTTGTATTTGCTTAATTCGGATTATTTCCCTTAAATTTCTACTAAAAAGATATTGCGATAAATTTTTTCAATTTACTGGTTAACTTTTTTTGATTTAGATAAAACCAGACAAGCCGAATAAAATGCACTTTTATTTTTTATATATATAATATATTTGCTATAGACTTTCTTTAAATTTCTATTCCTTATTTTGCGATTTTGAAATTAAAAACATATTTTGGGTATTTATAATATCTGGTAAAGATATTAGCTTCAATAATTCCAATATTGGCTTCTTTTTTAAAATCGAATCTGAATATATATTTACTCATATGCAAAAATTTTTTTTAATCCGGATATTTTATGGATTTTGCACATAAATCCTTTTGGAATTATATATATCCCTCTTATTGTAATTAATTTAAATATTTATGTAGCTTATTTTGCATTGTCTTACTCCCAAAAATTTTATTTATTTTTGAAAAAACCGAAATTTTTTTGTTTATAATATTAGTAAGTTTTTTTTATTTACACATAATATAATTAGAAAATTTTAATTTTTTCGTCTGAATCCACTTTTTAAAAAAATGGATGAAAAGATTTTATAAAGGGCAATGCAATGAAAAATACCTTTTTAAGAATTTTTTTCTCTCAAAAAAAGAACAAAAAATTTGATTATTCTAGAATTCCTCGCGATAAAATTTTTTTAATAAATGTTGTTATTAATCTTCTTTTTAGTATGCAATAGATCTTCTCATAACTTTAACAGAACCATGAGCCTAAGAGCATATAATCCACCCCATCAAACCAATCATTATCATCTTGAGGATGAATTTCTGTTTGTCAATTTGAATAAAAAAGACTGTTTCCAAAATTTTCTTATGATAATTTATTTCTTCTATTTTTATCTTCTTGGACATAAACTTGAATTATTATGTCGGAAAGAGCAAATAAATTAGAAAGAAAAATATTTTTTTAATCATTGCTTTCATTTCCAAATAATAGTAAAAATACATTTATTGTTCAATGTGCCATAATTGAATCTTCAGTTCGATTTTCATTTTCATATTAATATGAATCATTTCATAATATCCTATAAATTTAATAAATCGTAACTTCGATTTTTCATGTATTATCATTCTTTTATCATGGTTTCACATTATTTTCCAGAAGAAATATTATTAATCCTTTTTTGGGAGATAATACCCTTTTTTGCATTTGGTTAATTCGGATTATTTCCATGAAATTTCTCCGAAAAAGATATCGCAATAAATCTTTTTCAATTTATTGTTAATATTTTTTGATAAAAAAACTCGACAAGCTGAATGAAATCCTTTTTTAATAGCATTAGTGAGATTTATTAGGTTTTTTTCTTTATATATATGAATATTTTTGTTTTGGACTTTAAAATTAATTTTTTTGCATTTTTTTTAATACTTTGAAATAATAATAGATT
>NBJL03000304.1:13430-29833 GCA_002087855.3 Entodinium caudatum | reverse complement strand
AAAAAAATTAATTTAAATATAAGTTTATTAAATTAAAAATTTATAAAATTAAAATAATAATAATAATTTATTTTTCCAAAAAAATATTTAATCTTCAATTTGAGTCAATAAGCAAGTACCTCTTAAAGTCCAATATTCTTTCTTAAATCTACTAGGCAAATTCACCTCAATTATTTTTTCATTACTATTACCAGAACTAGCAATAATAGAAGCTCTTTTTCCAGTCTTAAACATAGGACAACTATAAATAAATATTTCTTCCTCTTCTTCACCTTCATCATCGTCATCTTCTTTATCATTCTTTTTTTCTTGAGTAGTCTTGAACCAAATTACCGGCATATCATATCTCATTTCCCCAGCTTTTTGATCAATCAAGCCAAGTTTTTCATCCCACGAGGCTCCTTCCAAATAAAGTCCATAAATATAAACACCAGCATCAGGTCCTTTTTTAATTTCTTCCCTTTTTATATTCATAACTTGGAATTCTAATATAATATCTGAAACAGGTATTTTAGTCTCACGTGCATGATTTTGATATACACCTGTGATGAATCCTTGAGGATAAAAAAGACCACTGATCCAAAAAGATGATGGGTGACCATTAATAAGCCAATCTCGGATAAACTCGATTCTTTTCATTAAATCATTTTTCCAAGAAATGAAGGATTTAAAGCTACTATAGCCTACTTTTTGCCAAGCTAATGGTATTCTATTTATCAAGAGACTATTATAAATTTCATCAGATTCATATGACATTATTGAAGTACCCTCGATTGCTCCTTTTAATTCTTTCAAAGAAGTTTCTATTTTTATTATTAAATTATTATATTTATCAATTTCTTGATATAATACTATTGTTAAAGGATGTTTTAATTCATTATCATATATTTTATCATGCATTTTATTTCTTTCCTTTTTATCTATCAATTCAATTTGATCGGTTGAGAAATTATTAATAATATCTAATACAATTTCATTACTAGTTTTTCCTCCTGATTTTTTATTAACTTCTCTTGGTAATATAGAAGTCAAATTGCCAAGGAAAGCATCACTTTCTTTTAATTGGTAAACAATATTCGCATTATCATTTAATCCAAATATTTGAGGATCATCAGTATTAGGCAAAGTCTTTATATAATTTTGATACTCGACTAAAGTTTTATATGCTGGAATCATATAATCTCCGAATTTGAATTCAATTTCCTGCTGAAGTTCATTTCCTTCTTCATCTTTCATTTTATCAAATAAAGTATCGTTTATAAATTTACTTAAAGTACTATTCATAACAATTCTATCTGTTTCATCAACTATGCTACCACCATAAGTAACTTCTCCTATTAAATATATGATGGAGTCCCAAGGAACTTCATCAACTGGAGCTTCTGATAAATATATATTAACCAATTCAGAAGAAGTATCAAAATCTCCCTGATTAAAATCATATCTTAAATTAAATCCAATAGGTCCGAATTTTTTTCTTTCTTGTAAAACAGCATGAAATAGGGATAAACTATATAATAATTTCGTGAAATGTTCTTTCTTTATTTTGTTGTCTTTCTCTTGTTTTTCTTGTTCAGCTTTTATTTCTTCTGGTTTCTTATCCTGAGTATTTATTGGCTTAGTTTTTGGCTCTGTTTTTTCCTCGGTTATTTCATTAAATAATTTTTTAATATTTGATTTTATACCACTTGGTGGCTCTGTTGTTAATTTTAATGAATTTTGTAAAATACTAACTGGGAAAGTTTTGACTGGCATTGAAGTAAGCCATAATCTGAAATTAGGATTGACTAAATTATCTAAAGGATCTTTTTCTTTTTCGACTTTATTATCTTTTTTATGGGATTGTTTATTATCATTTTGTTGTTGTTTATTATTTTTATCTTTATTATCTTTATCATTTGGATTACTTTTATTAGTATTATTATTTGCAGTATTATTGTTATTATTATCAGGCATTTTTGAAGCTCGTTTTTTATCTTTTGGTTTTTCTTTTTCTTCTTTTTCTGCATTTATTTCAACTGGAGTATCTGTATAATCCTGTTGTAATGATTGCACAATTGAAGCCAAATCTGGCATAAATGAAGTAAATAAGTGACAATTTTGTAAAAGAACCCAAGCTCCATTTTTAATACCATATTCTAATATTGCTTTTTTAGCTTCTTCTTCCTGTCCTTGACCTAATGAAATTATATATTCTTTAAATTCATATGCATTTTTTTCTTCTTCGGCTTGACCTTCTTCTATTTGACTTTTATCACTCTTATTTTTATCTTCTGGATTTGACTTATTTTCTTCTTCATTATTATTATTTTCATTTTTTTCTTCATTTTCTTCTTCTTGATTTTTTTCTTCCTCATTTTGTTCTTCTTTCCTCCCTTCATCATCCTCTTTTTCTTCCTTTTCTTCATCTTCATTATCTTCTCTTTCTAATTCAGCCAATCGTTCCAATTCTCTTATTCTCGCTTCTTCTTCTTTTCGTTTCAATTCTTCTTCATATCGTTCTTTCCTTATTTTTTCATACCTGTTTTTAAAACTAAGGAAATCTTGAGTTGGGTCTGCACCTTTTGATAAAATGAATATTATGGGAGTTTTCCAATCACTTTCTTCATAAACTTCTTCTAATCTTGATGGAGTTGTATCAATGAATAATTCACCTAAATCATTTTTGACGAATTCCCTCACGAAATAAAGCAATCTCTCAGGTTTAAATATTTTAAGAAGTAATAATTTCAAGAAATCTTTTTCCATTATTTTATTAAATCCTTCAACTATTTCATAAATAGGTTTAATATGAGTATCAAAAGACTCTTTCAAATCATTAATTTCTTCAAAAGCTGTTTTTACTTTAGCTAAATTTGATTTCGTTATCTCTGATAAATTATTATACCCGAATTTTTCTTCGAAATATAATAAAGAATCCCACTGGAATTCAGAGAAGAATGACTTATCGGGATTTTCTGGTTTTTCAGTATTATCACTTGAAGATGGACCTTTAACGAATAAGCTGAATTCATCATCTGTTACGATTTTGTTGAATTTTAATATATTTATATCTATTAAAAAGCTGAAAATTGTTTTATGATGTTCGAAAATACCTCTTTTTATATTTTTGAATATATCTTCTGTTATTTTCTTCTCTAGGAATTTAACCCTTTCTAATAATGTCTGTTTAACTCCTTCTTGTTTGAACATTATTGAAGTTATAAATATTTTTTTGAAATATTCTAAACTGAATTGATACATTGGATCTATTTTGCTCATTGAGGCAACAACAAAATACAATATACTTCCTCTTTCTGCAATTGGAACATATTCATTTCTTAATTCATTTATTTCTTTTTCTATTTGAATATTACTTTTCATATTTACCGAAATTTCATCACTTAAGACTTTACCCGTTTCGAGTTTTACAATAAGTTCCTCTGCATCTAAAATTTTATCTTCAGGTGTTTCTTTTAAATCAGTTAATATTTCTCTACTATTAGTCGCCATTCTATCATTCATTTCACCCATTTCTGCAATGATTTTATCTCTTTGTTCATATTTTTCCCTTCGCTCACATTTAAATACTTCACTTAATAATTGTTCACTGAGACCACTTTCTGTTACGGTGAAATTAAGAATATTCATTTTAATATAATATTCAGGTGGATAATGAGGATTGCTCATTTTAGTAGTGAAGATCATTTTAAATGTATCACTGTATTCTTTGTCACTTCCATTGAAATTCATTTTTTCTAAACCGGAATCATCTATAAATACTGCTTGATTCATTATGGGAGCATAAACTGTGTCAATAGTTTCTGTCACATTTTCTAATAAGGTCAAGGATCCTTTAATTATATCATTACCGATTCCTTCTAATTGGGCCTTTAAATTTTCTTCTTTGCAATCAGCTTTATATATATTAATCTTTCCTTTATATAGCTTTTTAATCCACTGATTTCCTTGTAATTGAGGATCTATAAACAGCGGGAACTTTTTATTATTTGTGAACATTATTGCATTTTCTATAGATACAGCATCATTTGGCAAACCATTCATTGTCCATTGTCTTATTTCGACAGCATCACTCATTATTTTCTCTAAAGAATAATTAGGAGAATAACTTATATTATATTTCTTGCATAATTCTAATAACATATTCATTGCTCTTTTTCTGTAACTTCCAGAAAATGGTGCCATATATGATATAAATAAAGCTGAAATTATTATATCACCTAAAAAGTTATTTTCCTCATTATGTAATTGAACAAGTTGTTCATTCCATCTAATATTTTCATCTTTTAATAATAAAATTAATTTAGAAGCATTGTTTTTCCTTTTTGTGTTCAAATTTTTCTGTTCTTGTAAATTATCCAAGGTTTCCTGGGAGGTTTTTTTCTCTTCTTCTAATTTATTCAACATATCCAAAGCCTGATCTTCTTCTTCCTTTAATTTATTTGCATTGTTTTGCAATTCTTTTGCAACTGCTTCCTTGCTTGCTAATTCTTCCCTTAACGGTTTCAATTTTTTATCCGTTTCCCAAAGCTGGATTGCACCTTTTCCCCACATATATAAAGTTTGATGAGTTTCTGATAATTTACCCAATTTGTCTTCGATTTTTTCTAACTCGGTATGATATTTCTCGAAAACTTTTGGGATTTTTTCGTAAATATATTTTTTAAATTCATCTACTACTGATTCAGGAATTGAACCCACATTATTTTTTATATCATATATTTTTTGTTTTTCTTGAAAGACTTGAAAAGCATATGATTTTTCATCTGATTTGGTGTGACGACCATTCAAGAAAAAGGCCAAAGCCTCTGGGACTATTATTTTTAATTCATTTGTGGCTTTTTCTTTGGCGAACATTGATAAAGTATCTGAATTTAATTTTGTCTCTACTTCTTTCTTAATTTTTTTGAAATAGGTTTCTACCTCATTTGTTTCTCCTTTTATTTTCTTTGTTAATTCACTTACTTCTGCCATTTTTTCTTTTGTTTTACCATGAGCTTCATTTACTTTAACTCTTTGTTTTTGAACTTCTTCTTTCTGGACTTTTATTTTCTTGACGTAGCCTTCCAAATATTTTTCTTTATCTGCAATTTCTGGCTCTATTTTCCTTATTTCGTCTTCTAATCTAACTATATCCTGTTGAGTTTTTTTGATCTTTTTGGTTCCATCTTCTAATATTTCTATTTTCTTCTGATTTTCACTCTTTTTTGATTCTAATAAAGAAATTAATATGCTATTCATATCTAAGAATGTTTTCGGTGTGATATAGATTTTCCTTCCCAATTCATCCATGAAATCATCTCTTAAGGTTTCAACCTCAGAATGAGCTTCGCATACTAATTTGACTAATTTAGTTTTTATGTCATCTTCATATTGTAAATTACTAAAAGATTTTTTACAACAACTTTCTAAAGCTTTCAAAGGCCAGGGCATGAACCAATCTAAAATACAACAATTTATTAATGCAGGGAATTTCCTCATTCTCATTCTTAAATTATCACCAACAGGAGATGTGCAGAATAGGATATGTAAATTAGTCTTAGTATTTTCTACGAATAAATCATATGTTAAATCAGGCGAAGGTTGTAAATTTCCTATAGGATTGGCATATTCTGTTTCTAATAAGCCGGGTATTTCTCCATTGCTTAAAAAGTTATTGATATTTTCCAAAATGAAATTGTGACCTACATTATTATCATTAAGTAATAAAACCACAGGATAATAATTCGATTTTTTTATAATATCTTTAATTATTCTTTTGAATTCGAATAATCTGAAATCTCTAGGGGCATTAAATGTCATATATCTATCACTTTGACCAGTCATAATAAAACTGGCTAATTGACATACTGTTTGTTTTCCACTTCCACCATGTCCTATAAGAACCATATTACCACTGGGCATTCTTAGAACACGACATACTCGAAGAATATGCGATACAAAATAATCGAAAAATACTACATCAATTGGAGCTGTTTTGTTTTTGGAATTATATACTTGAACAAATTCGTTTAATTTTTTATATAACATCTCATGATTTGTGATAAATTCATAAGGTCGATTTGGTATCAATCCTTTATGAACTTCACCGTAATATATTGGAGGGCCTTTATTATATATTTGATCATAAGTATAATTAGTTTTGAATTTATTTCTTAATAAAGAACAAATCATATCTCTTACTTCTTTCAAATCTTGTTGATTTGTTAATCTATCACAAAATACTCTTTCAACTTCATGCAACCATAATTTAATATAGGATTCTGCAGTTGTGAAATATCTACTTTCTATCATTAATATTCCTTGGAATATTCTCGAAATATCTCTTAAATTAAATATATAATGGAATTTAGAAGGTATTGGCTTCATATTAGTTAACATAAATTCATAAAGTTCTATTGTAGATGTTGTAGTTTCTATAGTATATTTTTTAACAACTTCACTAAAGATATTAACTGTAAAGAATCCTTTTAATATATTTTCGAAAATATAATTCAGGACTTGTTTATTCGGTTGTGGGAAACATATCAAAGTAAAATGCCTTGTAAATCTATCAGTTAAAAGTGATCTTCCTCCAAATGGTGGACCACCAGCTACAACCATATTAGTATTATTTATATTTTTCCAGAAAAATTCAGGTCCTGGTCTATTATACCATCCTCCCATATCTAAATATTGTCTTAATAACTCGATAGGAGGATGTGCTCCCCATTCATTAGGTTCTGGCATATTTATATCATCTATATAAATCAAGCATTTTTTTCCTCCTTGTCCCCAAAGTAATTTTTTACCTCTTTCTTGCTCTAATTTATTCTCTAAACCAGATTGGACTTCTATACTAGAAGTTTGAGCTGAAAAATTCATTCTAATAAATGTCCATTCTTCTGTAGCATTAAATTTTTTTATAATATTTTGAATGATAGCTGTTTTACCTGTACCAGTTTCTCCTGTTACATAAACATTTTTTCTTAAATTTAATAAAGTTTCTAATATAAAAGAATATCTTAAACTATCAACAGTTGGAACATATATCGAATTAAAACTCATCCCTTTCTCATATTTAAATGGATAATTTTCCGTGGAAAATCTAACATAATCATGCTTTCCAAAATCATAATAATTTTCCATAACAACTTGAGAACTTTCCAACTTTATTTCGTTGAATTTGTTCCTAATGAAGCTTTCAACTCTTGGAGCACCTTTGTTATTTACGCAACCAAAACATCCCCAAACCATACATAAAGCAAAACACATAATGATCCATTTTTTATAACGACCTAATTGATCTTGATTATTCAATCCTTCCATTTCTCTTCCAATAAATCCATTTTCTTTTGTTATATAAAACTCTAAAAGATGGCATAAAGAACTTATCATACTAGATATTGTTGGCTTCATAAAACAACATCCACTATTATATAAATCTTCTATATTATCAATAACATCATCAAATTTTCCTTCGAAAAGTTGGTTTATATAATTCTGTAATTCATTTGGTAATATTGATTCATCTGCGAAATATTTTTTCATCCAACAATGTGCATAAGGTCTCCATCCTAATTCTTTTGGGCCAAAATATATAACCCCTAATCGAGATACCGTGGCTAAAGAAGCCTTTGATAAATCTTCAACTTCGAAAAATACTTTGGTATAGGATTTAAGTTTTATTCTTTCGCCATTTGATAAGCATAAAGTTTGACTATCATCCAAAACAGAATTCATATTTTCTATCCATTTAGTATCAATAGGACCATCGAAGATTACTATTTTAAATTTATCTTCTTCTTGTATATTTCTTTTTTTTTCTTTTTCTTTTTGCTCTAATGCATTTTTTATTTTTTTTGTTGCTAGACCTTCTTCAAAAATTTTTTTTTCTTCGTTTTCTTCACCAAATAATTCACCCATAGTAATACTTTTAGGATTTATAGTCCATGTTTTAATTAATTTATATTTTTGATTAAATTGTTTTAAAAATTCTTCATTTATTGGTTTAATTTCTTCTTTTTCTTTATTGTCTTCGTCATCAATATCTTTTTTAAGAAAGAGTTCATCATTATCATAATTTTTTTTATTTAATTCAATCTCTTTGTTTTTTTTTATTTGATTATTAATATCAAGATATTCTTGTCTTATTTTTTCACTAACCTTTTTGGTTAATTTAATAACAGTAGTTTTCCCGGATCCTGCAGGGCCAGTGAGACAAATACCTAATCTAATATTCATTATATCTATTAATTGTTGAACCTTACTTTTGGTAAATGGAGATGGATCAATATTTTCCGCTTCCATTACTTTATTTATTTGTTCATCAAAAAATTTAGTCTGGGGTTCATCTAATTCAACTCCTGGGAATAAATCAGTAAGTAAAGCCTTAAATAATTTAATATCTTCTGATATAAATTTTGGAAAATTTGCATCTTCCAAAGAAGTTAATATTATTTTATCTTCATCTCTTTTTTCTTGGCCTTGTTGAGATTTTGTGTTCCTTTTTAAATTTCCTGCCATAGATAATACGGTTCCTAAAGTTCTCAAGGTAAAATCATAATGATCTTGTTGAGATAATTGCTGTTGAGCTAAATCGTATAATTTATATAATTTTTTACTTAAAACTTCAGATTCACTGAAACCTTCAGAATATAATTTAACTTGAGCAATTTTAGAAAACTCAGGTTTCATCATTGTTATTGGCCTAAAATTAGCTTTTAAGTTATCAGGTAATTCTGATCTTCCACTATATGTAGGATTCATTGTGATAAAAATTCCACTTTTTCCTATTAAATCAATTGACTCGGATAATATTGTTACTTTTTTTTTATCTCCTAATTGTGCTTGTCTTATAGTGAATAATTGTGTGGCTATAACTGATAAAACTTCTAAATTAATACGATTGAATTCATCTAAACAAGCAAAAGCTCCAAATTTATGTTTGCATAAACCACTAAAAATATTTCCTAAAATTTTATAATCTATTTGTTCTGAGCAATTAAATACTATACATTGAATTCCAAAGAACTTAGCTAAATCCTTTGTTGTTTCAGTTTTACCAGTTCCTGCTGGACCTCCTAAAGAACATCCTAATTTGATCTGAAGAGCACTTGACATTGTCAACCATACTCTATCAGTCAAAGGAGAAATAACAAGTCTTGTGCTAGGCCCAAAGTATTCATATCCATAATCAAATTCGAATTTTAATTGTTTTATTTTTACCATCATATAACGTTCATCTTTCAGAGACATATCGGTATTAACGAAATATGTTCTCAATTGTTTTTGCCAAACGAAGTCTTCTTCGTTTTCTAATTCAGATTCAATTAAATTTCCTAAAATATCTTTAAAGTGCACATAATGAGTTATTAAATTTGATATTGTCCTTCTAACATTTTTTAATTCTCCAGAATAATCTTTATTTACCATGGTAGAGTAAGATAAAATAGCTTTTTCAATTCTTGAATACCATAATATTAAAGCATTTGATTCTTTACCCAAATCTTTAATTGATTGCTCAGTTTCTTCAACGAATTTAATTTGACTTATTGTAGTAACTACCTGAGATAAATTTAACTGTTTTTCTTCATTTTCATTTTTTTTATTTCTATTATTTTTATCATTCTCATCAATTATTCCATATTTTATCCACGTTTCATGCCTCAATGGATTTTTTACATCTTCATAAAATTTATAAGCCTGTAACATTCTTTCTTTCATAGTTTCATTTATTTTTGTTTCTAATAGACCAATCCATCTTGCTAAATCATCGTCGACTTTTACCCCTTTTTGAAATTTAAGTTTTTCTTGGGATAAAGAAATCACACTCACTATTTCTTTTCCTGAAGATCCAATTGGTTGGTTATAATTTACATCATAAACATCTTCAAAAATTTTATTTAAATATGATTTTATCTTTTCAAAAGCATCTTCCTGAGTTTTATTTTCAGAACTTTTATTTTCAGTTTTACTATGTGCCAACATATATAATAAATCATCATTGGATATAAAAAAAAATCTCTCAAATTGTAATCTCATTAGCTTTAATTGTTCTTCAATTTTACGTTGAATTTGATCCAATATTTTTGCTTTAGGAATCATACTTGTTTGCAAATCTAAAATTCTTGCTATAGCTCCTTGTCCTATTTTATTTAAAGCTCCTTTCCAATCAACATCAACTTTATCGAAACTTGAATCTTGTAAATTTCTTCTCATGTCACCACTATTAATGATACCTTCTAATTTTAGGAATTTGATTTGAAAGTTTTTGAGAAAATCTATCGCATTTAAATATCGCTCTAAATCAGCTTTTATTATGAAAGGATTTTTCTCTACTTTTGTGAATAGTTTTGCATATTTACTTGATACTACATTGTTTATCTTACTTTGACATGCTTCTAAACCTAAAATCATATCTTTGAAATTAGTTATCTCTTTTCCGCCTGGAACGTATTTTATAGTAATATCTTTCCTATTAGCGATTATTTCTTGGATTTTGAGGTCTAAATTACGATAATTAATTGCTTCTAATTGAATTTCTCGAATTTGTTTTTCATATTGATAAGCTTTAATAGAAAGTAATTGATCCAAAGTATAAGCTTGACCTTGCAAAGCGAAAGTTTCCTCAGGGAATAAATTTTGGATTCTTTGCCAATGTTCATTAGTTAAATCTGGGCATTTTAAATAATCGACAACTCTCATACTTTCGGCAAAGCTTTCTACATTTTTAATTAATTCTTGTATTGCTGTACCATTATCTCCTAAATTTGCCGCAGCTCTTCTTCCGATCGTTTCATAATTAGAACATTTTTCTAATATATCTTTAGTATCTAAATGACTGAATTCAGTTTTTTTCCAATTTTCACAATCTTCTCCGAAAGATTGTAAAGCATTCCATAAATTTTTCAGAATATCAATTATTTCTCTTACTTCATATACTTGACTAAAATTATGTTCAGGTTGTCCTAAAACTCTCAAAAAGTCATTATATGTATCCGCATTTTGTTCAATTTTTTTAAATTCTTTATCCTTCTTTTCTAATTCATCAATATTTGCTTGAATTAAAATTCTATTTTGTTCACTATCTTTTGAACTATCGAAGGTTATAAATTTAGGGTCTTTTAATGGTTCTAGAATTTGCATTGTATTTTTATTTAATTTTGGGATTGAATCCTTTTCCAGAGAATTATATAATTTATCCTGACTTTTGTTCAAATTATCATTAAGAGTATCCCATGTTGTTTTTAATTGGAATTTTTTGCTATTTAACACTTCAAACATTTTGACATCTTCGGAAGTTATTTTTTCGAAACCTTTATTTTTTAATATATTTACAATAGTAAACATTGAATTCAATTTTCTTTCGTTAATATCATACCAAATATCTAGAACATCTTTTGCTTTGGTTTTTTCTAAAAATGATCTTTCATCAATTATATCTCCTGATATTTTTGTAAACATATCATCAATCCAAGCATCAGTTTCTTGGGCTCTTTTATGCAATTTATCTGGATATTTCAATTTAAGGAAATCGATAACTGAATTTTGAGCCGTTCTTAATTCTTGTCTTAATCCTTCTTCTAAATTTAGCTTAATCATTCCTATTTCCTCGTCAAATGGGACATATTTTTCTATAACCTTTTTAGCGTTTTCATTGTAGACAAATATTAATCTGAATATTTCATCACTATCTTTCAAGTATTCATCCAATAAAATATTTTTATTTATACTCTTCTGTTTCCAATGATATTCTAAATAAGGATCAAGTCTTTCTAAATATTTATTACATTTTTCATATGCAAATTTTATTTTATTTTCAATTTCAGTATCTTTCACTTGGAATATATTATCCTCTTTCAAAATTTCTTCAACATTTAATTCTTTTGGTTCTGCAGCCGCTTCCCAATCAGCATATTTTTCATCCCAATCATCCATATATCTCAAATAACTACTAAATCTTGGATGAGCTCTCCATCCTTTTACTTTTAGGATTTCCAAAGTATCTTTTATTTCTTTCTTAAATTGAACTTTCAAAGTTTCACAATCAGGTTCATATTTAATGAAATAATGATGTGGCCTTTTTATTTCTTTGATTTCAATATCATCACTTGCTGCCATTAAATCCTGTCCTGTCATAATTTCTTTCTGAGTTTTTCCAGCCTGTAATTGCTTTTGATATTCCATTTCTTCATAGTCTATTTGAATATGAGCAGTTGGGTCAAAATCTGCATCTGGTGTTGCCTTAACATAAAATGGCTTCACTTTTTTAACTATGTAATCAACTTTTTCAATTGGTTTATCATCCAATTTGCATTGGACCATAAAATAAGGCACTACTCTATTAGGATTTAACATTTGGGGCTTGATATATTCACCATTTTTATTTAGGATGTTTTCTTTTTTTGGTGGAATTTTTTGCGCATTGTATTCATCTAATTTATTCAAGACATCTGTTATTGAGAAAATGAACATACGACGTAAAAGATCTAACATGATATAATCGAATAAATAGGCTAATTTAACGAAGTTCTTGCATTCATCTTTTACCATCATTTTATTTTTATAGGCATAATTCTCGAAGCCAACTATTTCATCTTCATTCATCATTGTTTTATTATCTGTGGTTGATGCTTTATCCATTTTATCTTCATTTTTCTCTTCTGGTCTATCTCTTTTTTTATCTTTTTTATTTCCTGGTTTTTTGTCATCCACATTATGGTTTTGCTGATTATGCAAATCATTTATTTTTTGGTATACTTTACTAAAGATACTTTTTAATGAAGTATCAAAATTATTTTGGCATTTTGTGTGTATTTCATCCAATTTTCTTTTGGTTCTTTTTCTTAATTCGATTTGCATATCTTGGAATTTCTTGAAAGAATTTGAATCAAGACCGACTTTCATATCAATAATTTTCAAAAACAGAATTTCATTACAATATTTTTTATGGTCTATTAATCTTGTATTATAATCATCATTATTGAATAACAAGGAATTTTGTAGCTCGTTTTGGTAAGCAATTTTCTTCTGTTTAAATATATTTTTTCTCCACATTGTAATTATTCTCCAAATTTTGAAGTTTTTAAAAAATGGGATTTCAGCTATGACGTCATACCTTTGTCTCTCATTCATCCATTCAGCTAATTTAATGAATTCTCTTGGTTTTTTATCTATGTAAACTGTAAGGCCTTTAGAAGAAAGGGTATAATACGTCTTTTTATCTGCGATTTCATTGAAAGTTTTAGGAGTTAATTTATAATAGTTTTCACTGTTGCTTGGTAAAAAGTAAACGAAATCCATTTTATGATCTCTTCCTTTGAAGGCATCTCTTAGGAATTTATGAATCAAATTCATATATTCATCTTGGTCTGATTCATCAATTTCTTTATTTAATTCTTCCAAAGGGTTTTCATTTTCCATTTTTACCTCCTCAATTTCATTCAGATTGTCCTCTTTTATTTCTCTGTTTTTTGCTTCTTCCTTTTTTATATTATATTTTTTCCCTAAGTTAATTATAGTTGTAGTTGGTCTTGATAATTTAGGTTCTAGATTGCTGTCAGTTGTCCACTTGCTTTTGGTTCTTCCCATCATTGTTTTAGTGCCATCCATATCATTGAAAGTGACTCTGAACCTATTAATCATATTATTTGTTTGGTTATTGACATCTCCAGTAGTTGGTGGGAGTTTATCGATAATTTTGAAACCAGTGTTCGATAATAAATCCTGCATGTTTCCAGAAACATGCTTCGTAGTTCGATTCATTCCATCAGATTGCATTCCTTCATTAAAGCCTGTTTTTGTTTTATCCGGAGGTAAATTAAGCATATTTTCAAGATCATCATCGGTTATGAAGGCTTTCACTGCTTTTATTTTGGTTGGGTTCTTTATCAGGTCATTGAATTTTTCGGCTTGGCCTTGGTCGTAGATACGCTCTAATAAATTATTGGATTGAGCTTTAATCGATTTGGTATTGTTCATGTTGACTTCTTCTCCCATATCGATGCCTCCTCCTTCATCAATCGATTCGCTATCGTTCATGTTGGAACTTTTGTTCATTTTATTTAATTTTATTTAGATATTTAATGAAAAATTTAAATATTCAAATTTATATTAGTTATAAATTTAAAATTAATTTTTATATTTTTATTAATTATTATTTAATTATTTTAATTTAATTCATGGGGATTGGGGATTGGGGATTGGGGATTGGGGATTGGGGATTGGGGATTGGGCCCAATCCCCAATCCCCAATCCCCAATCCCCAATCCCCAATCCCCATTTTTAATTGTATAATCTTTTATACAATTGACAAAATAATTTGAATATTAAATTTAAATTATATAAAATTCAATTAAATTCAAAAAATGAAAATCGAAGAAATGTGTGAATATTTGAATGAGCTCGGAATTTTATCAATTAAAAATACTCCATTATTTTTATCAATATATTCTGGATTAATAGGAAATAAAATACAAAATAAAAGTAACTCAAGAAATAATAATAACATAGAAAATAATAAATTAACAATAATACTTTTCGCTTTTTTAAAAAAGATTATTTCAAATGATAAAGAATTATATGAATTATGTTCTAATATAATAAATATGCACTCAAAAAATAAAATAATAAAACAATATCAAGGAATTTGTTTTTTAAATAAAGTTGTCTTTTATCAAATAAAAAATAGATTTAATCATTTTTTATTTTTGCTATTCAAAAGGAAGTATCCAAAAAGAAAATATTTTCCATATAATCCTTTATATGCTGCAAAATCATCCTCAAGAATTAATGATATAAATCCAAATATTTCTTTGACTAATGCTAATACAAGACGAAAAAATAATTTTTTAAATTTAAATGAAGAAAATTCTTTATCCTATTTTTCGAATAAAAATAATAATAAACATTATAATAAAATCGTATTTAATACTGGATCAGATGAATTAAATAAAAGTGAAAATCTAATAAATAAACATAATTCTTTTCATCCAAAAATAATAAAGCCAGATTTGGTCGAAAAAATGAATAATAAAAAAAAAGAAATTTCGATGAATAATATGAAGAAAAAATTATATGATGCTCAAACAAGAATAAATAATTATGAAAATATTATACCAATATCAAGAAAAAATCGTCAAAAAGAAATTAAATCAAGGGAAGAAGAAGATTATTATAATAAATTAAAGGAAGATAAAATATATCAAAAACTGACAGAAAAAGAATTAGATTCAAATAATATTTTAGATAGGTTATATCGGAAAGAACTGATCAAAAAACAAGAATTAAAAATGAAAGAAAAAGAAAATAAAAAAAGGGATAAATCCCCGATTGATTGGGATAAAGTTAATAGTTTAAACAGCAAAAAAAAATATTTGAATATTAATATAAATTCTCAAGATATTAATTCAATCAAAGAAATTATGAACAATCCACAAAAAAATTTTACTTCTTCAAGAGAAATGTTTTCTTTTGGAAATCCAATGGATAATGATAAATTTAAATTTAATCAAAATAATATAAACAATAAAAATAAAATTGATTATAATGATTTTATTAAAAATAAAAAACAAATCTTAGAATTGAATAAAGATGATAAAGAAATGAATATAAATAATAATGAACAAAATAATAATGAAGAGGAATATGGAGCAAATAATAAAAACATAAAAAATAATAATTATCTTAATTTGAAACAATTAGATGAAAATGAAATAGAAGAAAATTTAAATAAAAATGAACGACATGAATTTGAATATAATATAAAAGAAAAAAATCAAGTTAAGAATCAACCTCAATTCATAGAAAAATATACTTTCGGAAAAGTATCCACTCAAAAAAATGATAATAAATTACAAAAAAAAGAAAATAATGATATTAATGAAGAAAATGAAATTGAAATGATACCTCAAAATGATTTAAATAATTTAGAGGAAAATCAAAATGAAAGAGATAATAATTTCCCTCAAAAATTTGGAAATGAAAATAACATGGAAGAATGTCAAGGAAATGAAGAAGAGCAAAACGAAGAAGAAATAATATATAATAACAATAACCCTTTACCAAATGAGCAAAATGTTTATCAATATGAGAATAATAATGAAGAAGAAGGAGAGGAAGAATATGATAATGAAGAATATGAATTAGAAAATGAAGAAATTGAATATGATATAAATGATATAAATAATAATATGGAAAAAGAAAAAGATTTAAATTTGAATCATAATAATGAAACTGAGAAAATGGGAAATGAAAATATTAATTATGCAGAATTATTAGGAGAAAATATTGATGAATATTTAGATGATGAAGATAAAGAGAAATAAAAATATATTTATTTTCATAAAATTCAAATATAAAATTATTTATTTTTAATTATTTAAATATTATAATATTTTGATTTTATTTCTTTGTTAAAAGAC
>NBJL03000301.1:26156-40917 GCA_002087855.3 Entodinium caudatum | reverse complement strand
ATTGAACAAAATGCGGATACATATAATGACTTTTTGAGAGTTTTAGGACAACCTGAACATAATTTTAGTCAAGTATATGAAGTAAGAGAAATAATTGATATTCTGAAAAATTTATGGGATTAAAAGACTTTTTAAATCATAATTAAATGTATCTTCCTTTTTTTCTATTTCTTCTTTTAATTTAATTTCTCTATCAATATCTTCTATTAATTTATTTAAATTTTTATTTTCTTCTTTATCTTTATCTAATAAATCTTGAAAACTAATTTGCATTTTTTCTAAACGATTTAAAAATGCTATATCTAATTTCTTAACAAATTTTTTATCAACTAAAACTATAATTTTAAATGATTCACAAACAGGTGTTAATTGCTCACTAAAATTCTCTAAGCATATTCTAACAAATTTTTGCTCATCAATTAATTTATAATTCATATTAAATAAATCATATAAATAAGGTAAAATTTGGTCTAAATCTTGTAATATAATTAATTTATATTGTTGAGAAGCACGATCTTGTATTTCATTGATTTTTTTAGCTCTATAATCACTATTATTATCTTCTGAAAAAGGACTTCCGATGAGAGTATCTATTTTTCTGTCTGAATTTTGTAGTCTTATAATTCGATTAATTAATGGATTTAGATTTGACCTTATTTCTAATAACAAATAACGACTATTATTATCATTTATATTATTATTTATACATTTATTTAAATTATATTTAACCAAATCATCTTTTTGAATTTTATAAGATTCTTGCTTTTCAAGAGAACAAGTTTCATTATATATTTTTTTAAATAAAAATACAGATGTAACTTTTATTTTATTTTTTGATTTTTCATTTTTTTCTTCTTTTTTTTTACCATCATCATCATATTCGTTCTTATTTTCATTTGATTTTTTTTCTAATTTTTCTTTTAATATTTCCTTTAACGTACCAATTTCCTCTTTTATATCATCTAATACCAAATTAAAATCGATATCTATATCATAAGTTATTCCCCCAAAATTTCTTTCTATAAAATCATTAATAATACGTACAATATCTTTTTCAGTTGATTTATTATCTAATATAGAAACTTTTATAGCTACTCCTTTTATTAAACTGTAAAAGTCGCGATTTCCATGAAATTCTGTATTTATCTTTTTATCTTTTTTTAATAATTTTATAAATTCATCATCTCTTTTAATTTCTCCAAAATTTTTTACTTCTATTTTTTTATTATTGGTGAAATAATATTGCTTTAATACCGTTAATTGCTTAATAATATTTAATATATATTTATATTGTTTATAAGCACTTGAAAGTATATAAAATATTAAATTATAATTATCAATATCATCAGAAATACTTTTAACTATACTCACAGCAGTCACTTTTAATTGATCTAATTTGTCCTCTAAATTGGGTACGGATAAACTCAAAGCTCTGTTTACTTTTGCAGCATCTAAAGAATAATTACTAATACCAATAAAGCAAGTTCCATCCTTTTTACCATCATACTCAAGCTTACTATGTAAAACTTTAAGAGGTTTTGTTTTAGATTGTTCTGCTAAACCTAATTCATCAAATAAAATCATACATATTGATTTGTCTTTACGAGCTTTATATACATCAGATAATTCCTCGGCTCTCTTAAATAATTCCTTAACATCATCTGGATTAGTATTTTTTGAACCTTGAAAATATATTTGATCTATTTTTGGATAATTTTTAAAGAAAGGATTTTTAGAATATTCACCTCTCATTGAATTATATATTAATTGAGCACTTAAACTTTTACCTGTTCCTGGTTTACCTACTATAATTAAAGGTATTTTTGTTACTACGCCTAAAAATATTAAAAATAAATTTTCTTTTAATGATTTGTTTTTTCCTATTCCTTTATCTAATTCTACTTGATCTAATAAAAATTCCTCTTCTATATTTAATAAATCACTAAAATTCTCGAAATTTTTGTCTTCGAGATCACCTTTCAATTTTTCATTTCTTAACGAAAAATTACTTTTACTTTTTTCATTTTTATCATTTTCTATATTTACTAGATTTAATAATGTTTTATGTAGAAAAATTTCAAAATCTTTTCTTTTTTCATCACTTGTTAATCTTGTATAATAGCATATATATATGGAGCATATTATACTTTTTATTTTATATAATTTTTTAATTTCATTATCCAAACCACACGTATTTTCATTTTTCTTTATAGGGAAATATTCCTGGAAAAATTCGACACATGATGTAAATCTTGCGATTTCTCTTAGCGAAACAATAGAGGGATCACTAAAAGTTTTTCTTAAAAATATATGACATTTGGAAATAGCCTCAGTTGTTATTTCATGTAATTTTTCTTCTCCTTTAATAAATAATTTTTGTATAATACTTTCTATATATTTTTCTTCATCTTCTACAGTTATTGAACCAAAGCTAAATACATAATATAATAGTGATTCAGGTAGTTGCTCTACCATATATACTAATTTTTTAGTTTGATCGTCTTTATTATCTTCATCATCTTCATCATCTTCTCTGATTAAGCCACATATTTCTGAATCTTCTTTTCTTTTTCTATAAGGATTGCAAGCACCAATTAATCTTATATTATCTTCTAATTTTTTACCGTTGAATGTTCTGTTAACAAAAATTTCTGTTAAAAGATCTAGTGATAAACAAGTATTAATTTCATCAAAAAAGAGCCATAGTTCTTTATTTTTATATTTTTTACTTTTTGCAGTTTCATTCATTTCTTCCATCTTTTTAGTTATTTCTTCATTTGTAGTGCCTGGATGTATATTTATTATTTCTACTAATTCTTCTCCATTATTTAAAATTTGAGATAATTTTTTTATTAAAGAAGTTTTACCACAACCTGTTTCCCCCATAATAATAACAGGTAAATTTGCTTTTATTCGATAAACTAATAATACCATTTTTTTATAATTATCTTCAGTTATTACATAATTACTAGTACCTATTTCTAATATAGATATTAGTGATTTTTTATCACCTTTATCTTCTTCTACATCATTATCAAGATATAATATTTTTTTTAATCTTTTTAAATATTTATAAGAAGGATTTATAACATTCTTAGCTGCTTTCATAACCAGCTTATTAAAATTTTTTGTTACAACATCTTGATTATCTCTAATGAATTCATAAATTTCAATAAATTGGCCATTATCATATTTAATATTATTCTTTTTGAAATTATTATATATTTTACTTATTTCATCAAATGATTTTTTTGGATCATTTCCAATTTTAAATCCAATAATATTCATATTTCTTTTTACGCATTCTTCAATTTTTGGGGGTAATAATTTTGCTTCCTCATTATGTTTATCTCCTTCAGTAAATCTTATACCATGTGCACCGGCATCTGCAATATGTATTATTAATTTAATTCCATTTTCTCTCCATTTCATATCATTCAATGCTATTTCATATCCGCCTACCCAATCTTCTGCTTCATCACCGCCTCCTGTTGCTTTAACCGTTCCTATTTTTTCTTTTAAATCTTCCATATTATCTGTAAATTCGAAATATTCATTTTTATCGCTCGGCGAATCTATTTTATCTCTATAAAAAACCGCACCAAAATGAAAATTATATCCTTTATTGCTTTCAGTTAATTTTTTAAAAATTTCAGTTACATTTTCTTTTGCAGCTATTATTTCACTTCCCATTGAGCCTGTTGCATCTACCAAATAAACTATATCTACATTTTTACTTGAAATCAACTTATCTTTCTCTTTAGCTATATCAGGAAGTTTTTCAAGTTCAAAAGTCTTTGTTTCTTTATTTAAATATATTAAAGGTGTATTAAATTTTTTTTTGCTTATATCACTATCATTACAATTATATGCACCTTCACATAAATCAAATATATCTTTCACATTATTTTTATTCATGATTTTATTCGCAAATCCTGAGTTAATGAAATATTTTGTACTTTGGGCAAAAAGATCAATGCACTCTTTGGGTATCTTCACTCTTTTTTTATAAAACCAATTTCTGTATTCTCCTTCAAATGAATCAAATTGACTTATATAAAGTTTTATAAATGTTTGAATTTGATTAAAAGAATATTTTTTGATACCTATTTTGTCAAAATTATATTTAACAAATTTTTCTATTTCTTCATTTGTTTCTATTTCATTTATTCGTTTAAATTTTTCAATGATTTCTGGCTTTAATAATAATGGAAGCATCACAACATCTTCTACATTTGCTCCACCATTTGGCGTTTTTAGTAACGTATCCCCACATATAATATTTTTTCTATTAAATGCGTTTAAAATACCAAATTTTTTTAAATAATTTACAGTACTATTAGGAACTTCTATATAAATTTTAATATTATTTGGTATATAAATAATATTTTCATTATTAGTATAAAATTTAGTAATCAAAAATGAAAATAAAAATTCATTTACTAAATCTATATCCTTTGTTTCTATGATATCTAAATGAATAGCCACTTTATCAAACTCTATATATTCTTCATTTTCATCTTCTTTATATTCAGAATTTTCGTGTTTTTTAACACATCTATTATCTTTTATTCTTTCAGCTTTTATTCTTTCGAATAAATCTAATATTTTTTGATATATAATCTTTTTTGTTAACTTCCCGCCTAAAGGAAAATGATAATATATTTTTCCTTCTTCCTTTATATTTTCTTTTATTCTAAATGATTTACCTAAACCACACACTTCCGAAGAAATAACTATTATATTATTTATTAAATCATCTATATCATCATTTTTAATACTTCTTATAGTATAAAAAGAAATATTTGAAATATCTAAATCACCCATTTTATTTTCTTCATCATTATAATTAGGTTGGAGCTCTTCCCCATCTTCTTTGTCATTTTTTATATAATTATTCATTTCATTTTTAAATGCTGATTCATTAGATAATTTTTTATATATAAAAACAATATAACTATCAAGATAATCACTTGAATTCATTTTATCAATATTTTTATTAATTTTATTTTTATTATCCTTATTTTTATTTTTATATTTTTCTATTTTAATTGATGTTAATTTATCAATGTAACTATACATTTTATTTTGTTGAAAATTAGAAAATGAATCTAATATTTCTAGAACAAATAAAGTATTAAATTCACACAAAATAGCCCTATATAAAAATGATTGTATTTCTTCGATAGTTGTTTCTCTACTACAAATCAATATATTTTGAGCTATTGGTAATTTATCTAATTTATTGGCAAATAAAGATAAAATATTTTCTTCCATTGATTGTTCTTCTTTACATTTTATTATTGAAAAACCTTTCTTGTTATACTGGCGATGCTGGTGATCGTCGTCCTCGAGACTGTTTTCGAGGTCGAACTTCTTATATTTTATTTCCATATTTTTATAATGTTTCTGGAAATCTAAATTATTCACTTTAAATAAATCAATAAGGTAATCTGAAATACCTTTAAATATATCTTTTATATAACCTCTATATTCTACTTCGTATTCTTCTCCTATATAAGGAGAGTGTTTTTCATCAGTGTCTTGAATTATATTTTGTTCTTTATTCACTTTAGTTCTATTTAAAATATATCTAATTATTTCATTTATATCACAATGACCTTTTTGATGTTGACTTATTTTTCTTAATAATTTTCCATATAAAAATCTTATATATTTCTTACTTTCATAATTTGCACTAAGTTGAGTTTCATATTCATTTTTTATTTTAAATAAATATTCATCTATATAATTAAAATCTTTTGGTTTTCCATATAATTCATATGCAACATTCGGATCATCATTCGGATCATTCGGATATTTTATTTCAATTTTTATTTCAATTGGAATATTATATCCTTTACTTCTTAAAATACTCATTCTATCATAAATTATTTCAATTTTAGATACCACGTCTTTAAAAAATATCAATTTATCACATTTTAATTCAAATATATCTTTTTTTATATTTTTTTTTTTTTCTTCTTTAATTTTACTTTTAATTTCTTCTTTTATTTCTTTCTCTTCATTTTCTTTATTTTGATGCTGTATATTAATTTTATTTCCTAATTTAATTAATTCATCGACATTTACTATTCTTTTTTCTTCTCCGTTAATTTTATATTTTAAATCCTCGCTATCCAAGTGAAATAATAGTTTTGCATCTTGAATAATATCATATACTTCCTTAAAAGAATCTCCTCCAGTCTTTTTATCTAATTCAATAATAGAAACATACTTTTTTGAAAAACTTTCAAATTTTTTTATATCTTCTTGATTTAATATTTTTAAATATTGTATTATATCATTAATATCCTTATTTAAAAGTTTATTAATATGTTTCATACAATCAATCATATCATCAATATCTTTAATTGTTATACTTCTATTTGTAGGGTCTAAATTGTTTTGTAATTTATCTTTTAAATTCTTTAAATTTTTGGTTTTTGGCTCTTCTTTTGCTTCTTTTATTTTATCAAGTAAGAAATCTATTGCTTCTTTTTTTTCATAAATTGAAGTAAATATTTTATAATAAGTACTATTATATTCATAATCATAGTAATGTTTATTTTTTAGATTTGCTAATTCAAATTTAAGATCGATCAATGGCAGTTCTGATAAATTTTTCTTTCTCTCATTTAATTTTAAATCTTTATTTAAAAAATATTGAAAAAAATAATCAATACTTTTTACAATCATTTCGTATTTTTTACTTTTAATTAACATTTTTAAATCTTTAATAGCGTTCTCATCTGTGATATCAAAATTGTTTATCATTTGTTTTACAAATTTATCTGATTGTTTTTCATCTTTCCTACCTAATTCTTCTTTAATATTTTTAAAGATATTTATAAAAGATTTATCATTAAATATTACTTCGATATTCTTTGGATTTTCTTTTAATTTTATCTTTAATTCTTTTAATATATCATATGCTATATTAAAACGATCGTTACCTTTAGCATTTTCAAATATTTTTTTAAAAAGTAAAAAATCTCTGACTTTATTTATTTGTATGATTAAATCTTTATGTTTGTTCTTTAAAACTTCTACTGATTTACTCGTCTCATTGTTTCTAAAATTGGATATTTGGCTATTTTCTATTTCATCGAGAATTTTCGCTATATCTTTTATATCATCAATATATGTATTTCTATGGAATATCATAAGGGCATCTTTTACTTTAATTAGTTCATCTACTGTTTTATTTATATTATCGATAATTATTTTATATTCAAAATATTTATTTTCTGCTACATAACCTTTTAATGCTAATGAAATTAAATCCAATTTTTTTTTTGCATATTCGTCAATTTTATCATTCTTTGGAACACTTTCATTGTTAAGTTCTTTTTCTTTTTTGGTTTCATTCGCTGTATTTTTATCGACTTTTTCTTTTTTCATGTTTAGAAATCTCTCTAAATCTCTTTTTGTTATTTTACCACGCTCTAATTCTTCTCTTGCTTTATCTATTACATGCAATATTTTTCTAGCATTTATATTTCCATTTTCTGCTTGCTCTAATATATTTAATTCTTTTACTTCTTTATCTTTTGATTTTTTATTTAACTCTTCTTTTAATAGACAGAGAGTTTTTATTTTATAATTTTCATGATTTGAAAAAAATTCATTTCTTGTGAATTGGCAAGCTTTTAGTAACTTTTCATAAATAAAAATATTTCGGTCATTATCTTTTAAATTGTTGACTAGTTCTATAATATTATCTCTTCCTTCTTTTTTTGAAATATTATCCGTTTTTAAATATATATCATATATAAATTCTTTCTGATCTTTGTATTCTTCTTGATTATATGACATTATTAATTCTAGATAAATCGATGATTTAATATTATCTTCTAAAGAACCTATTTCTTCTTTTAAAAAATAATTATTTTTATAAAATAAAAAAATTTTGCTTACAAATTCAGCTATTATTTTTATTCCATTTATTTTTTCCTTATCATCTTTTATTGATTTTATATTACCTTTTATAACTGATCCAAATTTATCTTTAAGTATTCGATAATAATCTTTTTGATTTTCTTCTTCTTTTATTCGCTTTTCATCAATTAATTTTATTATATTACCGAAAGTTTGGATGTCTTTGATTTTCCCTGTGAGTTTATTTATATATTCTGATATATTTTCTTCGAAAATTGTTTCAAAATTAAAAATATGAAATGCTTTAATAAATGTAGGAGTTATTTTACTAAAGTTTACACAATCGAAAATTTTTGTCTCTCTGATGTTTTTGTGTTTGTTTTTATCTTTTTCATCTGATATACTAAAATATGGATTAAAATATCTTACACAACCAAGCTTTTCGGCATTTGTGAGTCTTTGTTGATTTTTTTCTAAAAATTCGTTGACAAGATCATTTAAATTAAATCCAAATTGATCTCTTTCATAAAATGTATTTATATCATCTTTAATATCATTCTCTTCATATAATTTGTTAACTAAATTATTATATTTTTTATATAGTTCTCTCAAATTGTGACAATTACTGATATTTTCCCAATCTGGAATTTTATATTGATCTAATAGATTTATCCAAAAAGTACTTCTGATATATATAGCTAAAAATTTTTCCTTTTCTGAAAATATAATAATGCTTTCAATTAATTTTATTATTACGTTACACTCGTTTTCTATATTAATAGCAAATTCTAGTCCTTTTTCATCATCTTCATCCGAAATTTCTGATTCATTATTATCTTTTTCTTTTTTTGTTTTATCTTCTTTATGTTTCAAAAGCTTTAAATTTGTACCCATTTCAAGAGGTTTTTTTCTTAATTCTTTATATTTTACAAAAATCTTTTCTTTATATTTATTTATTACAAATAAATAAGTTTCGATATCTTCAATATAATTCATTATTTTCTCGAATATTTTTAATTCTTTATTTTTTTCGAGAGCGTATCCAATAAAACCTTCAAAAAATTTCTGATTTTGTTTTAAAGGATTTATAAAGTGCGAATAATAACAAATTAATATTTCATATAAGGTTATAGTATTTCCCTCAGAGAATTCCTCTATTATTTTTGGAAAATTGTTTTCGTCGTAAAAATGAAGGTAACAGAATAATATACCATAAAAGTGAATTGGATTGTAATTATTTTCATCCAAAATATATCGAGCATTTGAAAGAATGTCATTAAAAGATTTTAAATGATTTTCTAAATCATCTATTTTATCGTTGTTCCCTTCTTCGTTGACTCGATAAAAGATTTCGATTAATTGATTGCATAATTCTCTGTTCTTTCCATAAATTTTCAGGAATAATGTTATCAAAAGACTGAATTGTTTTTTTTGCTCATATAAATCTATAGTATCCTTGTATAGCTTTTTTTCCTTTTGATTTATTTCGTTTGTTTTTTGCAAAGCTTTAAGGAATATATTTAGCTTAATATATGTTGGGACAATATTTTGCTGTATTGGCTCTAGAGGAATTTCTGGTAGAAATTTATTTCCTATGCCTAATTTAGGTTGATATATGAAACATTCATTTTTCGAAGCAAATGTAATATTATATATGTGTTCTTCTTCAAAATATGTAATTGCATATTTAGTTGATTTTCCTGATTCATTTTCGTCGTCGGTCTTTTTTTTTCTCTTTTTCTTCTTGAACTTGAAAACTATCTCTTCTAGATATGTCTTATCATCTTTTTCTATTCTATCCTTAAAGATTATCGATGGATTGATCATATTTTTTGTTTTATAACTCATACCTTGAAAATCGATTTTTTCTTCACTAGGTATTAGTATAAGGAAATATGCTTCATTATTTTTATCATTATTTTTATCATTTTCTTCATCATTATTTTTATCATTTTCTTCATCATTCTGGTTTTCTTGAGAGTTTTGGACTTCTTTCTCATCTTCTTCTTCTTTTGTATTTTGTGTTGACATATGATATTAATTTATTATTTTAGCATTTATATACAAACAAAAAATAGTTAAAAATCAAAAATAATAATTTGAAATTTTGTCAAACATCTTAAAAAATAATTTTTTTTAATTATTTTTTATTTAAAATACCCCATTTTCCTTTAGATATGAAAAATTGTATTCTTAACATAATAACCTTGACATTTACTGCTTCGTTGAAAATATTTTACTATAAATTTAAGTTGGGCTTACTGTAGAATGTGAATTTAATGGCCAAATAAAAATAGAACTAAGAGTAGGTACTACCGGACCTCTCCATTCTCCTCTTAATTTCTACATTAATTTAAAAGGAATAGAAGAATTATCAGCTGATTGTATGATTGAAGACCTTCCTACAGATGCGGCATCTGAAGGATATAATGAAGGATCAAATGAAGGATATAATGAAGGATCAATTGAAGGATCAAATGAAGGATATAATGAAGGATATAATGAGGGATATAATGAAGCATATAATGAAGGATCAATTGAAGGATCAAATGAAGGATATAATGAGGGATATAATGAAGAATATAATGAAGGATCAAATAACGATGAATATAACACATTATCATCAGATGGAAATGGCCAAACATCAAACTCTGATGCATATTACTATGTTGCAACTTGTACTTCTAAATCGCCTAAATATGGAGGAACTTACTTTATAGAAGTTGATCCTGATTCTAATGAAGGAGTTGAGGTAAATGGGGAAGGTGTTTACTTAACCTTTTCTCCTTGTTCAAGTCAAGATGAAGCCGATGAAAAAATGAGTTTATCACTTTCATTTAGACAAGTTAACACCTTTGATCTTAATTTGTTTTCTTTCATGTTTTATGCCTTAACCAGTCAAACAATAAATTCTGATGCCACAATAAAATTCTATTTTAATTTCTTAGATGAATATAACTCTGTCCTTCCGTCACCAGTCGAAGCTGATTGTACAATTGAAGAACCAGTCACAGAAATAGATGAATCCATAGGTATTGCTCCTGCTTCTTTTAGATGCTTATTCAACGAAGAATATGTAACAGATGAAGTTTCTTCATTACAAATAACTTCTACTGATGGAGTCGCCGGTCTTCCCATTAATAATTCTACTCTTTTAAATCCAAAATTGGTTGATGATGCTATTAATGAAGGTCTATTAACAAATCCTGCTACTGAAGGAGGAAATCTACCATCTATTATAAGTCCAGTAGATTATCTAGTTACATACAATGAAGATCAAGGAGTATTCACCATGGTTTTTGAATTTACTCAAGGAAATGTTAATGCTGAAGTCGGTCAAACTTTTGAATTTCCTTTGACTTATCCTGGAGGAATTTATTTACAAGGAAATATAACTAAATGTGAAGATACTGCTGTAACTATTAGATTTGGAATTGAAGGAGAAATAAATTCATTACCATTAATATGGGAACAAACAGTAATATCTATCAATGGACAAGAATCATTTGTTTTACCTGCATATAAAACAAATTCTATTACCACAAAGGGTTATTCTGGACATTACGAAGAAGAAGAAGAAGAACAAGATACAGATCATGGCCAAGTAATTATTGATGATGGTGGAAATACCCAAGAAGAAATAATTATTGATGATGGTGGAAATACCCAAGGAGAGCAAGGAGGAGAAATAATTATTGATGATGGTGGAAATACCCAAGGAGAGCAAGGAGGAGAAGTAATTATTGATGATGGTGGAAATACCCAAGCAGAGCAAGGAGGAGAAGTAATTATTGATGATGGTGGAAATACCCAAGCAGAGCAAGGAGGAGGAGTAATTATTGATGATGGTGGAAATACCCAAGCAGAGCAAGGAGGAGGAGTAATTATTGATGATGGTGGAAATACCCAAGCAGAGCAAGGAGGAGGAGTAATTATTGATGATGGTGGAAATACACAACAAGAACTCACAGATCAAGCAGCTTCGAATCAAACATCTTCAGAGCAAATATCTTCAGAACAATCAATAACTCAACAAACAATAGAGCAAGAAGAAACAGAGACTTCATATGGAAATGCAACTTTTGAAGAAACTCCAATAACATATGAGGATGCTACCTCAAAATCCGAAATAAGTATTTCATTTAGACAGTTAAGTGGATTTAGTAATATTAATTCAGTTTTAACTTTCTATTTCTATGCTTTATCAACAACATCGATTCCAAGTGGAAGTGTCGTAACTTTATATGTTAATTTAATCGGAAAAGAAGGTATGGAAGAAAATGCTACAGCAATTAATTGTACTGCTCAAGAAGATTATTCTATAGGAGATCTATTAGCAATTCAAGCAGTTTTTATTTGCGTACTTGAAGATGTTGATGAAACCCAAGAATATACCTCAATAAGACTTAATAGTTCAAATGATATCACAGGTATACCAACAGAAGATGAAACAGCTCTTAACCCATCTTTAACGGATCAATCCATATTAAATAATGAAATTAAGGATTGTTCAACTGATTCTTCGGTTCCACCAACCTTTACTTCCCAATTATTACAATCTGAAAATTGTGAAACTAATGGCCAATTTTCAATAATAGGAGAATTAAGTGAAAATAAAACAATAGCTGCTAAATTTACAATTCCTTTAACATACCCAGAAGGAATTTCTATATCCTGTACTTATGAAGGCGGTACTGAAATTATATGTGTTGCAGACAAAATTCTCAATGGTAGTATAGTAATAGAAAAAACAATGATAACTAGTGGAAGCGAAGAATTATTCGTTTTGACAAATATAACTTCAGAATTATCTTGTGGTAATGGATTAGAGATAAGAGCAACAGAAAAAATAAATGTTGATATTTCATTTAGACAAGTAAGTCATATAGAAAAAGCAACTGATACTATCTATTTCTTCTTTGCTGCTTTTGTCAATACTAATTTAAATCCTCCTTATTCTGCAGAAATGAATGTAATATTAAATGTTGGAGACCATAAAGTAGAAAAATACATATCCTGTACTTTAATGGAAGAAGTTGTAGTTACATCTGGACAAGAACAAGGTGATTTCAATTGTTCAATTCCTTTGGAATCAAGTGAAGAATTAGATATTCCTGTTGAAAATGTCACAGTTTCTACTAATAATGATCTTATCGGAGGATGTGCTGAACTTACCAAAGAAGAAGCAAGTCCATATTTAACTGATATGGCTATATCAAATAATGATAATGCCGAATCTGAATTAGCTTATGTTAATGATTATTATATAGATACATATAAAAATTTGAAACCACCTTCTCTTAAAATATCCTCATTTGATTTATCAAGATGTGCTACTCAAGGAAAAATTAAACTTATAGGATCATTATCCCAAGCTATTAGCGAAGAAATTGTTTTTGAATTGCCTTTCTCTTATCCTTCTTCGAGCGTTAAATGTACTATTGACCCAAATGATGTCATTAATGAAGTTGATATTATTTGCAAAATTTTAAAAACTAAGAAATTCAGTTCATTTAGATCGTTTGTGGTAGAACCAAGATTATTAAAAAAGAAGAGAAAAGAAATATTATTCATTGAAAGTTCAACTTATGATTATGGAAGTGAAATGCGATGCGAAAATTTCAATGACCTAAAACTTAAGCGTGCCAAAGCAAGAAAATCTTCTTCCTTTAGTTTCTTACAAATTGGCAGATCTACAAGCTCTGATTATATGTTCTTTATGGCTTTAACAAGAAAAAGTGAGGAAGTATCCTTTACAACGACAACATACGAAGTAAGTGTAATAGTCGATGTTTCTGAATCTTCATCTGGAAGATTGAGAGGATTAGATCAAACCCGAGAATTAGATAGAAATGTTACTTGTGATGTTGGAGCAACAACAGGTAATTCAGGAGTATTAAATTGCAGACCCCAATCTGGTGGTTCCTTAACTCCTCGTAAAATAAATTTATTAACTACTAATATTTCAGGAATCCCTGAAGATGCCACAGTACAAACAAATCCAAATCCTGATTATTCAAAAAATGAAACCTTAAAAATCGCTGATAGTTTACCTATTGTTACAATTACTAATGTCTCATCGAATAATTGCTCGGCAAATGGCTCTTTTGTAATTAATGCAAATTCCACTAAACAATTTGATTGGACAAGCAAAACTAATATAAGTATTTCATTTTCTACTCCAGATTCAAGTGGTCTTTGTATAGTCAAAGTTTTATCAGATAAAAGAACTCTTAAAATGGATTGCGAAAATACTGAATCCTTTACTGCTTCTGAAATTATTATTGGATCCCAAATAGTATACGATGACGACGATGTTACACAATTATTCAAGATATCTCAAGATTATACAGCCCCTGTTCAATTTGCCTGTATCATAAGTGACAGATCCTTAAGAATTGCTTTCTCAACTAACAGTAATCCTAATGCTACCAATGCTACTGATTCTACTAATAGCACGGTAAGTGATACCACAGAAAGTTCTGAAAATACTGATAGTGGTAAAACAAATCCTCGATATTCTAGAGCTAATTCTTCAAGTGGATTAAGTGGAGGTGCTATTGCAGGAATTGTTGTCAGTTGTGTCGTCGTGGTTGCCATTGTTGGTGTTGTGATTGCCCTTGTTCAAAAAGGAGCTTTTGCCGGTTCTGGTACTGGTGTTGGCACTGCCATTAGTTCTTCAGCAAATGCTCGCTTAGATAATGCTTCTACTGTGAATCAAATTAGTATAAATAACGGGAATCAAGTATAATATATTATGATTTGCTCTTTGTATAAATTCTTAATTTCTTTGAAAAAACTCGATTTAATTTGTATGAACCTAAATATATATATTTATTATTTATTCTTTGTTTAACTTATCCTAATTTTAATTATTAAA